>VDFB02268270.1:0-97260 GCA_007258455.2 Sequoia sempervirens | reverse complement strand
CACAATAATTACTCATCCATGATTCAGAGCTTTTAGAGAGCAATGATGAAGCAATTTGATATGACCAATCTCAAGATTCTGCACTATTTCCTCAATCTTCAAGCCTTTCAATCTTTAAAGGAGATCTCTATTTTCAACAAAAGTATGCTCTTGATTTGCTTCACCATTTTAGCATGGCTAACTACAAGCATACCCCTACACCATTTCAATCAAGTGTCACACTGTTTACCAATTGCACTACAGCCAAGGTTGATGATACATTGTATGAACAATTGGTTGGCAGCCTTTTGTACTTAACACATAGCCATCCTAATATTTCCTTTGCAATTGGGCTTGTCTGTCAATTCTCTAAGGAACCTCACGAGACTCACTAGAAAGCAACCAAGCATATTTAGAGGTATATTCAAAGCATATTTAGCACAGAGCTGGAGCTTCTTAAATTGTGGACTTCACTAACTCAAACCAGGCTAGTGATGTTGATGATCAAAAGTCCAACTCCAATTTTGTCTATTGCCTTTGTTCTACTCCTATTGCATGGTCTTGCAAGAAGCAATCTGCTATAGCTTTATCCTCCACAAAAGCCAAGAATCAAGGAGTAGTTCTAGCTCGCTAAGAGGTTCTTTGGCTTCAACAATTGATGACAGGGTTTGGTTTTCCCCTCAATCATTCCACTATACTTTGGTGTGATAATCAAAGTGCCATACACATATCTCACAATGCAATGGAGCATCAACAACCAAAACACATAGAAATTCACATGCACTTCCTTCGGGAACTCTCCAAGATGGTGTTCTCAACTTGGAGTATTTGCCTACAACAGCGCAGGTTGTAGACATCTTCACTAAACAGCATCACCTCATTATGTTCAATTGCAATCAATGCTTGAGTGAAGGCAGTTGTCCTTCGGAGGTCATCTTAAGTCCTTCCTTCACATATTTTTTCTTGTTTTCTCTCTTTTGGAAAGGAATTTTCCTATGGGTTTTCTTTTTTTCTCTATTTTTGAGAAACCTTTTTGTACATGAGTGCCTCATCAAGTCCAATAGTCAAGACTCGATTTTTAGTCTTTTTCTCTTTTCTTGCCTCCCTAAGTTGGACCTAAGGGGTGTGTTGGTGTGAACATGTCTATTACTAGACTACTTTCCTTTTGTGTCTTATTCACACCTAGCATATTAAGTTTACTTAGGACATTTGTACTTTCCATGTTTGGTGGAGATGTACTAAACATGTGACTACATCTCCTATTATCCCATTGATTGTAAATTTGTATCTCTTAGTGGTGTATCCTATACATACCCACTCTATCTCTCATTCGAGTATCTCTTATATATCTCTTGTATTGCACATTGCATTCTTTGTATAGAATTTGGTCTTTTAGGTTCTCTATGAGTAGCTTTTAGGCATTATAAATATTGAGTAAACTTGGGCTACATTTTTAAGATTTGATCTTGGGTCACACTCGAATGTACACTATTAAACATGGGCCATGCTAAATTGTACCCATGATCATTGCACCACAACCTTGCCAAATGGTTGTTGGGGTATTGTGCCACCTTATTGCAGCAAGGCGATTTCTATTACATTAGATTTGCTTGTGACATGCCCTAGCATTGTCCAAATATGTTTATGACTTGCTCCTACTAGGGATTGAACTAATGGCATTAATCATCATACCAATCAACCCACCTTACCACTAAACCATAGCATGCTCAAGATAAGTTTAAAAATATATTTTTGTCTAGTATTGTTTAGCATTTTAAACCTATATGATACAGGAGCATCTCGATTCACAAGTAATCTTGTATCTCAATTTGGTTTTTGTGTGTAGGTTTTTGAATAAATGGCATGCTTGGATGGATCAATGAGATCAAAGGATAATTCCAATTAACTTTGGTAGCAACAAATACATGGTGCATCTTTGGCAACACCTGGTCTCACTTTGGTAACAACTTGTAGCATTTTCACCAACACTATCATCTTCAACAGTAGCCTATGTAACTTCAACACCAACACAAATTCACTTCAGCAACACTTTAACTTCGGTAGCAATTGGAGCAACTTCAATAGCAAGGCATGAAAGACAGTTGACAAAGATAACTTTGGTGATGTGGATCCCAAAGGACACCTAGTATTGTCTTCAATCCAAATTGACTTCTTTTAAGCCTACAATGGTCAAAAAAGGTTGCACGGTTTTCTTGGTCGGTATTATATTATTGCAGGCGTTTTGTGAAACATTTAGCAATTGTTAAAGCTTCATTATGGTTTTTCTCAAAATTAGGCAAAAGCTAATGGAGAGTTTTAAACAGTAACACACCTTGGATAAAATAGTCAAGCAAGGACACAAAGCCATTATAGTAGGTAGCAAAGCAAAGTTCATGATTGAATTCATTCTTCCAAATCGTGATATGGCATTTAGGGCCAATGAATTGGCCCTAAAAATAACTACAGACTTGAGGACAGGGAAAGAAAATCACAAGCAAGCAATTTTTTTACCTGAAATGTGCCCTCAATTGTTAGTACAAGAGAAAATTTGAGCAAGAAAAGGCAAAAACAACAAGGTAGATCAAGAAAAATAAGAGGTTGACCATCTAGAAAAGAGGGACATGGCAAATAAGGGAAACCAAATAACTATATAGAGTAGAAAATCATCCTCCTTGGACCTAGGACAGTCCTATGCCTTTTTTCTATATTCTATTATAGTTTAGGGTTTTTTCAGCATGTTTGTGAGCCTTTGAAGGTAGATTACCATATCAATACTAGTGATTTTGTTGTTTTTTCTGTCTAGTTTTTTAATGTTATCTAATAAATGTTTAGGGTACTAGGTTGGGCAGTCTTTCATTGGATCCCCTTGCCTAGACTGCATCAAATGATATCAAAGCAAGGCTTTCTTGCTAGGATGTGCATTGTGAGATCCTAACAGAGTTATTGCAGCTGAGATTCCTACAATTACAGAGAGCTGGGAGAAGAAGGCATTGAGTAGTATTACAAAGTGCTTAGTTTTCTAAGAAAATATGTTGTGCAAAGTGTCTTGACCAGACTTCTAGATAGATTGGAGGTGATGTTTGAGCAACTACAGAATGAACTTCAAAATGAGATAGTTGCTCTAGTCATTGACCATAGAAAAAATATTGAAAATGATGAAAGAGATAGCAATTATGAAGCCAAAAAGGAAGAGAGGAGGAAAGAAGAGAAACCTCTAGATGAAGGAGAAGACCAGTTCCAAAGGGATCAGATAAAGATTAGCTGAGGGACCAAGATGGAAGGCCCTAATTTTTCTAATGCATTGATTTTAGAAGAAATAATTGACTAGATTAGTGAGTTAGAAGAATATTTCCTGCATTAGAATATCTAAGATCCTCAAGGGATGAAGATGGCCCAAACCAAACTCAAGGGGTATTCAACCCTTTGGTGAAAAGAGTTGAAGAGAGAAAGAGTGATGACCAAGGAAGTGAGAATCACTTGATGGAACTAGATGGTTGCAAGGCTAAAGGGAAATTTTTGTCTTGGAGATTACTTATTGGAGCCAATAAAGAAGCTTTAAAGCCTAAAACAAGAGGTTGAGTGTGACAGACCACATAGAGGAATTCTACAAGGTCGTGATCAAATCAAGACACCATGAAATGGTTAGAGAGAAGGTAGCCAAATATATGAATAGGTTGAGACTCAATATTCAAGAAAAGATGAGCATGCTAAGAGTTGATTCTGTGTAGGAGGCATACCAATTTACTTTGAAAGCGTAAGAGAAATCATCTAGTAGGCAACAAAATAATTCAAGAGAAAGAGGAAAGTTCTCTAGGAGAAGAGAACAAGCAAACAGCATTAGAGAGCAAGACACATATGAAGGAAAAGTGAGCACTTCTCAAAACAACAATTCTAGTCCAAACACAAGAAAAAGAGAGTATCAATCAATGGAAGAGACTATAATCATAGAGGAAGAGGTAGAAGATTCATGTGCACATATTATAGATGTGAAGAAGCAGCTCGTTGAGCATTTGAGTGCTCACAAGCACAGTAAAACAGCAGCAGAAGAAGTGGTGCTAGGAATCATATTGTTCAAGCAGACGAAGAGTGTTGCTTCACCCAAACACACAAAAGAATTGAAGCATGGAGAAGTGTGGAGTAGTGATGTGAATCCTAGAGGACAACTAGCATTGTCTTCTCCCCATCTCAACTTCTTTTAAGCCTCTAACTGTCAAAAATGGTCACACAATTTTCTTGGAATTATTTTCCCACAAGCATTTTGTCAAATACTTGGAAATTGTTAAAGCTTCATCATGATTTTGCCCATAATTAGGCAAAGCAGATGGAGAATTTTAAATAGCAGCACATCTTAGATAAAATGGTCCAACAATAACACAGAGGTGTTATAGTAGTCGGCCAAGCAGAGTTAAGTATTGAATCCATTCTCCCAAATCTTGATGTGGCATTTATACCCAATGAATTGACCCCAAAAATAACTTCAGACTCGAGGATGTGGAAAAAGAAACACAGGCAAGTTATTCTTGATCTGAAACATGCCCTGAATCTGAATCACAAGCAGAAAGGAATATTCAGGCAAGAAATAGGTAAAATGTCAGGTTGGTCAAGAAAAAGAAGAGGCTGACCATCTGGAGCAAAGAGACATGGGAAAATGAGGGAAAAACAAAGTACAACCAAATGGAGGAGAATATCATCCATATTTGTGTGTAGAACTATGCCATTTTTCTGTATTTTGTTATAATTTAGGGTTTCCTCAGTTTCTCGGCATGTCTGTAAGCCTTTTAAGGCAGATTACCATATTTAACACAAGTGATTTTGTTATTGTTTTTGTCTGGTGTTAGAATGTTGTCTGAGAAATGTTTAGGCTGCTAGGTTAGGTTGTCTTTCATTGGACACCTTGCCTAGACTGCATCATTATACGTCATTTAAAAAATATCTTTTTGTGAATAGAATGCAATGGCATCCCTAATGATATCTCTATGACTCTCCATTGACCTGTTACTCCCATATTGCCAGCTCAAGTGGGCTCAGTTCATAGTTAAAACCAAGGATGAACTGTCTCACATAAATAAAATTACTTGGAAAATACATAGCTTTAGCACTTGTACTCAGAAAAAACTGTGGCAAAAAAAAGTTTGGACTCTGACTCAAGACTCGGGAAAAGCTTGGCAGTCAAAAATTTGTGCAAATCAAACTGAGGACTGAGCCAAAAACCTTCAAAAAAAGGGGCAACTAAAAATATATATGTAAATTCATAAATTTAATTTAATTCACACAAAAAAATTGTTAAAAGGATTATAAACTGGATTTAGAAAAACACATAGCTAGAAAAATTGTTGAAAACTCATCCAAAATCATAGCAAGGAAAAATGATTTTTTTTTTTTTAAAAAGGAAAAAATAATTTGTGCTGGCTGACGTGTTTTTGATGCAGACAAGTAATCACGTAAAACTACTACCCACTTCTAGCTCATGATTACTCGCGAGTTTTGCAACTTCCTGCAATTTTTAGAACCATGGAAAAAATACTTACGGAATACTAATGGGTAGTTTAAATAGTACCGTGTAATATTTATTTCTCTCGTTCCAAACAAACTTTCAAAAAAAAAAATTTCTTAAAAGAACGTAAATGTTTTCAAGAGAAAATTCTATTTTGGACTATTTTCGGTGAATTTTTTCATAGATTGGCTAATTGGAAGAAAAAAAGAGGCCGTCATATCATCCGATTTACTAATTAGCGGGCAGGAGCACTCATTTCAGTTTGCACATTCCCAGTCCGTAAATGATCACGGCACTGCTTAAATGTCAATCTAATGGAATCCACGAAAAAAGGCAAACAGAAGATGTTTACCTGTAGAAAACAAAAAGCACTAAATCCCTTAGAAACTCGCTGTAATTTCCTCCTTATTTTTTCTAGTTCGAACAAAGCTAGGTCAAGGGTCAACCCTAAGTAAAAAATCTAAATATTTCGAGATTTGCAGTCATTACACGGCATAGACTGTGACGCCATTGCCTAATACACGAGGAAATTAACTCGGGCTACAAAGATCACCAGATTTAAAGATACAGACAGTTCAACACAAGCACGATTTGATTAATATCAAATTATTTAAAGCCAGAGAAAGTTCAATACCAATGCTAACTCAACATTGAAAGTTCACTCGATTTAAACTTAGTGCAGCTCATGCGAATATACCAATGCTAGTTTGATTCAAATACCCTGATTCTGAAATTTTGAAGGCACATTGGGTAAATTGAAGGGAAAAATAATATAAGGCAGCGGAAAAATTACATTACGAGAAATTTCGTCGGCCGCTTGAGCTGCGGCCTTCTGGAGCTCTGACAGGACGGAGAAACCCCATCCTCCCCATCCTTTGGACGGGGCAGGTCCTTCGTTGGCTGAAGATGAATCTGCCATGCCAATGGATCGAGTCCCTTGTAAACCACTATGAGATGTTTTCTTGTAGTTTATCTGCTAGCTATCTGATCCCTAGGAACTAGGGGCTACCATATCATCGCTCTGTGGGCGTATAATTATTTCAGTTGGCATTTAATACCGTGTTGTTTGGTTTATTTCTTGGAATTATTGAAGATAGCCTATTTGCCAGGACCTTGGAGTGAGATGTAAGGGTTGTTTATTGGACATTTTGATTCGTATGAGACGCACAAAAGTAGTCTAGAAAACCGCTGGTTTAGATAAAGACGTGATGGCGTGCCTTATATTATCCACCTCAACTAAAAATTAAAAACTATTAACTATAAAAAATTACAAACAAAAGCCGTTCTATCCCTTATTATTAATTACTAAAGGAATCTCAAAAGTTGAAGAGGATGATTTAGACTACTTTTTTTAATTTTATTTTATTTTAAATCAGATATTGACTTACATAAATTAGTTGAGTTAAGATAAGAGAAGTAAATTTAAAAAGTTAAAATGATAAAGAGTGGGGTTAGTGATAGTTTAGTTTTTAAGAATTTTATGTTTTTTTTTAATGTTTTTTAAAACTTTTAATTGTGTGAGGGATGTCAATCATTTATCATAATTTTTTTAATTGTAAGAAAATTTAATTTTTTGGGTTAATTATGTGAATTTTAATTGTTAAAATTATAAGGGAAAACAAGAGACAATCATAAATCACAGGTAAGAGAAACTAAACTTAGCTTCTAATGTTTGAACTAATCAATCAAACATATAAGTGAGAAAAAAAATTAAGCAAAGAAAATTAAGGGAGTGGTCATGGCATCATCTACTCCCAATGGCATGTAAAGCAATTGAAAGGTGTCCCTCTATATTTGAGAATAAACGAGTTTAGTTATCTTATTCAATAATCTATCTAAACTACGTCGAGAGATATCTTTGTGAAGCATATTGATTGGTGAGAGAATTGATATTATTAATATGTAATATTATTTTATGTATGTATAAGTATTTTTTATTTTATGTATGCATAAGTACTTTTTATTTTAGAAACAATACAAAACAGTTGCATGTAAGGCTTGCATAAATGTAAGAATTAGTGTACAATACTATAATAGTGAATTTGGCTTCATAAAATAAAATATGAGGTACAACATTTGAAATATAATGAATTTGAAATGGTTTAACCAAGAAATGGTTAGAATTTATAGTATAGATAGATATGGAAAGCAAACAATTTACTATAATGGAAATGAAATATTAAATGTAAGTATAAATTGGTAATATTCAAATAAGGTTGAATGCATTTAATATTTACAAATGTTGATTGTATCGAAAACATTAGTTAATTTTTAAGGCTTAAGCCTATTTTCTTCTACTTTTCTGTTTGAAATTTGTTTTCCTCTCTTCATTCTTTCATATATGTCGAATGTGAAAGGTGGCATAATACAGATGCCTTGTATAGACTTGACACGAGAAACTCCCACAAATGTTAATCTTGTTCTTTCTGTAGGTCCTATATCGATTGTTGCTTTTTGAAGAGTTAGACCTTATGCTTTGTGTATTGTTAGTGCCCAAGCTAATCTTAAAGGTATTTGGATTTTGCTTCCTCATTGAATTGGTGTGATTGGTACAGTGAATGGGTGTTCATTATCGAAAGGTATTCCAAAGTAACTGTTGAATTTGACCAATACATATGTTGGTGGTTGCGGTGGTCTTGTTCCTACTTTGTATACAATCTGTTGAACCAATCCAAGAGCTCCATTTACAAGTCCTGCTTGTATGCACAGATTTGATGTTAGCATAACTCTTGAATTTGTACTCAATAGTAACTCAATATCCAGTTTGTCATCTACATTATCTTCTGCTACACTGTTGCCACCATTTTTGGTTAGAACACCGCGTGCAACTGGTTTTGCCAACGAGTATAATTTTTTCCTGATGTGGATGTGAACATTTTCATTTGTTGCAAACAAATGAACATTGTTTTCAAAATCTTCATTGGTTGTTGCATTAAGTCTTGTATTAGATCTTGTCATTAGAAGTTCCCAGTCTTCTATAGTTGGGTTTGCATCTTTAATGTTTGCTAGCAGTTGATGAAATCTTTGTTGATCATTGTTTAATCCATCTTGTCTATAAATGTGATCTAAAGTAATTACATTTGTGAATTCTTCCCACAGTATTCTAGCTCACCTTTTGCTGCTATATGATGGTTTATCATTAACAGGTGGTAATTGTTCAAGGTCTCCAACCAAAATCAATGATATTCCTTAAAGCAATTTTAAAATTTTGTGTTGTTATTTTTTTTGATAAAAACTCAATTGCAGTGCATATAAAATAAATTTTGCTAAAAGGAATAATATATGATGTTTTATTTTCATTTGAAATGCATACCTGCAAAGTTTTGATGTGAATTTTGTGGAAAAGCTTGACAGAGTCGACAATCTATGTTTTCAGGCAATTTTTCACCAAGAAAGCTCATTTCATCAATCAATATATATCTGATATGTGCCAATTCATGTTGGAAGTGTGTTAATCTTGTTCCTTCAAGTTGTTTGAAGTCTCTTATTGGAATTTTTAATTTTGAATGAATAGTTGATGCTCTGATATTGATTGTTGTGACTCCTATTGGTGTGAGTAGAAGAAGGGGAGATTGATTTGGCAATGAAGCTTTCTGAAGTGCTTCCTGTATTGCACCTATAACATAGGACTTTCTCGTTCCTGTTGTTCCTTGAATAATCATAAATAGTGGCAATTTATTCTGATTACCAGTGTAGTGTGAGAGGATAATATTAACTACTTTATGTTGTTTATTGCTGAGATTTCCATAGGTAGTAGATTGTGTTACATTATGATGAATTGCAGAGCTATTAGTTTTCATTGTGTTAATGAAATTTATAGCTTCATATGTGTACTGTTCACTTTTGAAATATGTAGACCAATCTGTTTGTTTGTCTAAATCTCTTTTTCCCAACATATCTATCTCTGAAATGTTCATGTTTTGACCATGTTGTAGCCTTGATATGATTTCCCATTCATGCTTTGTAGTACTATTTTGGATAATATTACTATCTTATGATTCTGAATCGATATTGTCTTCAGTACTTGTTGTAATTGCTTTTCGCTTGACATGCCATTGATTATAGTTGAAGTTTTCCCAATTTGATATTACTGAATCATGGTTATGACCAATATCTCTACTAATGTCACGAAATGGTTTGTAGAGTAGCAATTTTGAGAAGCAAAAATTGAACCATTTGTTTGATTCTCTTGCTGGAATTGATATAAATTTAGGAAATACTCGTACAATAGTTGGGTTTTTCCTTGGATTCCATTTAATTTCATTTTTACGCTTAGCATTATATATCCATGATTTTGCTGAATCAATTAGTGATACTTATTCCATGTGTGGGGGCCTTATTTTGTATGCATCAATGTAAGATGGTACTTGTTCTTCATTGCTATTATTTTCACATAATAGCACACGTTTGAAAACTTTTGTTGATACATTTAGAGTGATAAATCTTCTGCTGCTTTCCACTAATGGTAGTTCTAATAACATATGGCTTGTTTCTTACACTCCAATGTCCCTTTCTATTATTGTTTCAATTAGAAGCTTCTTATAAGCTTTTACAGTAAGATCATCTAGATTTTCTACATTTGCATGATGTATTAACATTTGTTGGTATATTTATGAGCTTCTCTCTGCTTTTGTTGCATACTTTGCAATGTATTTAACCACAACAAGTTTTGAAAGAACTGGTTGCCAGTCTGTATTTGCTCTCCATAGTTGCAAAATGTATCGGTTGTGTGAGTTTAGTCTGTCATCATTTCAAAGAGGCTCAAATTTTCTTTCACCGGTTTCTAAATCTTTGTATAATCTTGGTCCTTCTAAATTGAGTGGCCATGGAGTACTATATATATAAGTAATATTAATACCATTTAATTAGATTTTTTAAATTAATCAGGAAAAAACATGTGGTAGATTAATGTACATAAATTTTGTTGGAAGACTTACCTGCAAATCATTTTTCCCTCTTTTTCCCGTAGGCATGCACCTTTTCTGCAAATTGTATGTCTTTGTACACTGTTTGTTATCTCCTCATAATCCTTTTCTACATCTGTTTCTGCAAGTTGCCTTGTGTTTTTGAGACATGTATGAATAGCATTATCTTGGAATGCTTGCAATAGGAAGTTGAATTATTTATTTTCTATAAGAAGGTTTGAAGAAATGTATTTACATGTTTTTTTGTTGCATATAAAAAATGTACCTGTAAATTTTGTCTAGTTGTAGTATGTTGAGGATTCCATGCATGAACAATGTAGTTGAAGTACATTTGTGCCACATTTCGTTGTTCATTGTTGGACCAATCAATAGCATCCATGTTTGGCGCTCCATGTATCCATAGAAATCCATGTATGTGTGTTGATCCTCTATGTTGCCACTCGTATCTGGACCAATAATCTTTAACATGTATTCCTTTTTGAAGGATTTCTTTTCTGAAATGAGAGTGGTGTAATTGCATGTATTGTGCTACTATATGAGGGTTGTCGATAATATTTTGTTTTCGCCAAAGTTGTGCATGGCGTGGATCTGTTGGTTTTGTTCCTGGCATTAGTGCATGTAAATCTGGCCAATACAAGTCTATTGCACTCAATGTATAGAATATTGTAGGTGTGCCAATTTGATGTAGCATGTCTATCAATTTTGCACGACATTTTGTCCAATATGATCTTGTGCCTCTTAAAGAAGTTTTGTATCGCATCAATCTATCTGCAAGATTTGATGTTGGTGTAGTTCTCATATGATCACGTAACTCTTGTATAGTGATTGGCATATCATGGATGTGTCTTTTCACAAAAATTGCAGTAGATGTTTGTGCTCGATGCCTCATTATCATATTTGTCATATAATATCAGAATCGTGGATGTTTTGTAAAGCGACCATCTTTGTATCAAAATAGGTGCTTTACATATTCGTGAAGATGTATTTTTTTTATTCGTGGATCTAACTAATCACATATACCATCAGGAAATAAAGTTGGAAATGCCATATCAAGTAATCTTGATGTTACATATTCATTTATTGGAGATGAACTTATTGTTGTCCAATCAATAATTAATGTTGGATTTGTATTTGGGTTGTTAACCCATGCACAAATCAACTCCATTTTTGTGTGTTCATTAGGTGTTTGAGAAGCCATTGATGTAGTGTGATCAATGTTATCACCTTTGTCAATATCCATTACTTGTCCAAGAATCAAAGTTTCATTTGTATCTGTATCTAATTCAATATGCACTGTTCTTAGTTAATGAAAAATATTTTCATCAGAGGTTGAAGATAAATTGTGCAGAGCATTTGGATCAATTGTGATGTCGGAGTAAAATTTGTCGTGCATTATTTTGTATTGCAACACTTTATAAACACGATCTTTGTTCACTGTGAAATGATAATTAGTGCCACGTTGATCTTTCCTTCGAACTATTATGATTGGAAAATTTGTAATACAATGGGGCAATTTTTTTGCTATGTGTTCAATATGTTGTGGAAAGCTTATAGAGTGTCCTTTATATTTATACTGACCACCTCTTGCATGTGTAACTTGCAAAATTGGGCTTATGCAAGCGATTAACATTTCTTCTACTTGCGTGAGTTTTGATAGTTCTTGTGGTGGTTCTCCTGGATTCATATTATTTGTAGTTGAAAATCTATTCACACCTCTCTCTTGTTTGCATCTATTGCAAATAGGGCCCTGTGTAGTTTGAGATATTTTAATCCCAATATAACATTCTTCACAAATATGACAAATTGATGGGGATTTGTATGCATCTAAATGCTTTCGGAATACCATTTCCATATGTTTGAAGTCAGTTGCAAGCAACCCATTTGGATTAATTATTGTTGGAACATTTGAATTTGAACCACAATGGGAGTCATTTTCTTGTTCAAAGCTATCCATGTTTATATTTCCTTCCCCTATATTTTCTGATTGTGAATGTTGTATATTTAATTGTATTTTTTTCTAAAATATCTTATTCTAGCTGCTTCATTCCTTTTTTTCCTTTGTTCATCTCTTTCCGCATCAGTCATTTTTTGCCATTGTTGTTTTCTATATTCTCTTTGGTATTTTTTTTGATATTGTTTCCTTTGTTCTTCAGATTGAAATTGTTTCTTTGGACGTCCCATATCAGACAAACAAAATTCAATCCTATAAATTTAATGAGTATGAAAGGAGAAATATAATAACACTTTATGAAATACAGTTTACTAATGATTTTTATTTTTTTTATGTTTTTTTGTATAACTACAATATCGTTTGAATTGCTTCAAGTTAAGAACCATAGTTGCATTCACAGAATCTATTAGTGTAAATAATTATTTGTAATATCGATTTGTGTACATTGAAATGAATGCTTCAAAATTAAATTATAGATACATCTAGAAAGTTGGTTGGAAACCATTCTTAAAATCCATTGAACTATGATCCTATTGAAATCTTAACAAACTTGACATGTATAAATTACATAGGTATACAATTAAATACAATTATATACATATATATGAGAATTAATGTAGAGAGAAGATATCTGAAGAGATATATGATTGAAAATACATTTGTGTTTTACAAAGTATGTGTATAGGAGTTATTAACATGTATGAAATCACTATAAATGTGTATTGTAGAAATTCATTAGTTATGGTTGAAGAATATTTTTAATTGTTCAATAATTTCATGTGATAATCCTTGCTCATACTTTTTGTTGTGGTATAGTTCTTTTATAAATTGATTGAATCCTACAACCTTAGAAGATGTATGATGGAATAGTTGTGCAAGGTCTTCAATTTTGTGTATTTCTTCTTCTTCGACATTTACAATATGGTAAGTTGCTTCTTCAATTTCTTTGATAATTTTGTCTAAATGTTCATAGATTGATTTTATTAATTTTTGGATCGGTGTTTTGATTTCGACATTTGAGTTGAAAGAGTCATAAAGGACTATTATTGGGACTTGTTACTGAGTTGTACGATTGGTTTTCTTCAACATCGATATTGTCCATGATATAAAAGGAAAGAGAACGAAATTATTATGGAGATTTTAATTAACATTGAATGTATTTGAAAGAATATGTATAACAACCATAAATATATGTCGAACATGTTTACAAAAAGTATACAATTATATACATATATGACAAGTAATGTACAAAGAAGATGTCTTAAGAGATATATGATTGATGATACATTAGTGTCTTACAAAGTATGTACACATGAAGTATTAACATGATTCAAAACGCTATACATGGGTGTGTTTCAAATACACAAATGTTTACAAATTTTTTCGCTCAAAATATGAAAGCCCCAAATTTAAGCAATTGAATCTAATAGAACCTTGCTTTTAGATGAATAATCAAAGTCCTTTGCTTTTATGATTGTGCACTTTAACCTTTCTTCATTGTTGTAAGTCTCTTTTTTCACTTGGAGTATGAATATATATTTCTTGAAGAGTACTTTGCGGATAATGTTTGCAAACTTCAAATCATCTTGATCTTTGTGCTTCAATGTATATAATTCCTTTGTTGTTACACCCATAATTTATTCTCCTACTTTTTCAAAAATTGTAGCCCAAGTTGAACCTGTATGATCTTGCAGTTGGCATTGAAGGAGATATCTATAATCACAATTATTGAAACTCTTATCAAATTTTTGACAATACTAATTATCATTTCCATTTTTCTACACCTTTTTTTTGCATATCTTACCTTCAGTCTCCAAGGGGCAAGCAGTGTAATAGAAATTATCATACTTGATGAAAGACAATGTAGCTTTAAGTAACATCCATGTAGCTGTATTACATATAGAAAGTTGTCAACCTTTTATTTCTTCCACTATTTTTTACATTAAAGGTTGAGTAACAAATGAATTCTCCTTTGTAATAGAGGTAGAAGTGAAGTTTTTTCCTTTTGTATTAAACCAAGATTGTAATTGTTCTGACTCTGGAAGATTTGGATTTATTAGAAGTTGGGTTGTGCTGATTGTGCCCAAAGATTTTCCTCCATAGTCACTTATTCTTGTAGCCTTTACAACGAGAGTTGGTAAAATTCCTGAATCACATAATTGTTGAAGGTCTTGACCTTCCTTGTTGCAAAAATCACCCCACATGGTGAAATCAATTTTGCAGTTTGACTTGTCGCTAAGTTGAATTGTTTGTTTATGAGTTTGACTGCCATTCTTTCTCAATATTGTATAACATGGGTTGATTGATAAAACAATTCCAATGATATCAACCGTTGAATTGCATTGCATGTCCTTCATTTCATTTATTGATGTGAAATTGAAAGAGTTCTTGGGTATCAATGTATCCTCCTCAATACATAAATGAACAATGGAATTACTTTGCAATAGTATTTCCCACTCGTTGTTTGTATTGTTGAATTTTTTATTTGCAGGTTTGAGAGTCCCATTTGATATTGTAAACACTTTCCCACTTTCTATAGTAAAATAGAATTGCTCTGCAATTGCATTGAAACATGTTACTCTTATTTCACCTACATTAGAATCAAGTAGATCAAAGGGAAAAACTTTTCCTTCTCCATTTGCATTTTTGAAGTGGTTAAGTTGTTGTTTCATAGTCACTCTAGCTTTTATTGTCCATCTACTATGGTAAGGATTCAAAGCTTTAATAGGAATAATTCTTTTAGGAGCTTGATTTTCTGAAGTAGTTTCATGACCAAATGTATTGCTCGAAGTTTCCATCCCTACATAGCCATAATTTATGGAAATTTGTTATAAATAGAGTTCATTAAAGGTATTGTTTTGTTCATTATATTCTACAAACAAGTGAATAAATAAAGACTTATAATTAATGCATTAATATAATAAAGTATCTATTATTATTTTCTAAACAACATAAAGCAACATTGAAATATAAAGCAAAATATAGAATATAAACAATAAAAGAAGTCATTGTATAAAAAAGAAGATTTAAAATTTAACTAATCAAGTCACGAACGAATTTCAGTTTTTTGTATTTCATTATTAGTAAAGACATATTTTTGGTGGCATTTAAAGGAATTTGTAATTGCATATATGTAAACATGGTTTGAGTTATTCTACAATTTACTAGATAAATAAAGACTTATAATTATTATATTATTATAATAAATTATGTGACTTTTAATTAATATATTATTATAATAAATATCTATAAATTAATATATAAATGAAGTACTAGAATGAAAAGAAACAACAATAACATAAGATTTTTGTCTCGAGGAAACCCTCTACAGTATGAAAACCTAGTTCGTACATGAAACTACTCTTGTACCATAGTCTATTGCTCAAATAGATGAGATACTAGTAATGAGTTAATATATTTGGGCACTACAATCATTTGTTTGTGACTGAAGAGTGTAGAGGAATTTCAATCACAGTAGGGATGGTGGACAAATTCAAGGAGTTTTTAAGGGATGTAATAACTTTGACAAATTCGAGCTTGATATAAAATATAAGTGCATGAGTTTAATTCAAAGCATAATCAGTGATTCTCAATGTTGGCCTTTCAAAGAAGCTTTGGATCTTAATGAGTGGGATGCTCAAAGGTATAAACATGTCATCATTGAGCCTACGTATCTTTGCACCATAAGATCAAAGGCACAATCCTCCAAGCAGTGTTTATCATGAGATGGCAAAGAATCTACTTCAACATTTCTACTCTCAATGGAGGCCCATTGGAATAGAAATTGGTAAAAGAATAAATCAGACAACACTTTGTGGGCATAAGGATTTTAGGAATGTCAAGCCAAATGACTTGAAATTTGTATGTGAACATTTTTATGATCCCAACTATTGGCCATATTATGATAGTATCATGGATTTGGGCACTAAGAGTTTAGAGGTACACGATCATCGGCATTCACTGCCAAGAGAGTTTGTAGATAATGTGGGTTTGACAATTGACGGGGATTTGTATGCGTGTAAATGTTTTGTAATTGTGATATAACATTCTTAACAAACTTAACAAACTTGTCATGTAGAAAAATCATAGCTATAGAATTAAATACAATTATATACATATATATATGAGAATTAATATACAAAGAAGATATCTTAAGAGGTATATGATTGAAAATACATTTATGTTTTATGAAGTATGTGCATAGGAGTTATTAACATGTATGAAAACACTGTACATGGTTATTCTTGAAATACATTAGTTATCGTTCAAGAATAGTTTAAAGTGTTCAATAATTTCATGTGAAAATCCTTGCTCATACTTTTTGTCATGGTATAATTCTTTTATAAATCGACTAAATCCTGCAACTTTACAAGCTGTATGATGGAATAGTTGTGTAAGATCTTCGATTTCGTGTATTTCTTCTTCTTCGACATCGACAATATGGTAAGTTGCTTCTTCAATTTCTTTGATAATCTTTTCAGAATGTTCACAGATTGATTTGATTAATTTCTGGATCGGTGTTGTGATGTTGACATTTGAGTCAAGAGAGTCATCAGGGACTATTATTGGTCTTGTTACTGAGTTGTATGATTGGCTTTCTTCAACATCGATATTGTCCATGATCTAAAAGGAAAGAAAATGAAATTAGTCCTTCAATCCATTTATTGATGTGAAATTGAAATAGTGCTTGGGTATCAATCTATCCTCCTCAATACATAAATAAACAGTGGAATTACTTTGCAACAATATTTCCCACTCGTTGTAACTTATATCGTTGAATTTTTATTTGCAGGTTTCAAAGTCTCATTTGATATTGTAAAGACTTTCCCACTTTCTATACTAAAATAGAATTGCTCTGCAATTGCATTGAAACATGTTACTCTTATTTCACCTCCATTTGCATTTTTGAAGTGGTGAAGTTGTTGTTTCATAGTCACTCTAACTTTTATGAAAAAAAATTCCTTCTCCATTTGCATTTTTCAAGTGGTGAAGTTGTTTTATAGTCACTCTAGCTTTTATTGTCCATCTAAGGATTCAAAGCTTTAATAGGAATGATTATTTTAGGAGCTTGATTTTCTAAAGTAGTTTCGTGATCAGATGTATTTTTCAAAGTTTTCATCCCTACATAACCATAATTTAGGGGAAATTGTTATAAATAGAGTAATTAAAGGTATTGTTTTGTTCATTGTATTCTACAAACAAGTGAATAAATAAAGACTTATAATTAATGCATTATTATAATAAAGTATCTATAATTATTTTCTAAATTGATGTATAAATAGTAAATATATATATCATGTATTAATTAATTTCATAATATATATATATATATATATATAATTTATAGAAATATATATTTTTCCATATGTAAATAGAAATTAAATATCAATGAGTAATTTGATTTGAAATGTTTATAGTGAAAATATCTTGGAAAAATTAAAACAAGTAATTTGAAATGTGTATTGAAGATTTAAAATATAACTAATCAAATCATGTTTATGCAATTAAATTAATATGGACAAATGAAATGATAAATACCTTTGTGAACTGTATAAGTCAACTACGTGTATTATTTGTTTGTGTTTGGGTTGGTAGTTGCAAATAAATATGAAAATCTCAAGAATTAGAGGTTTGCAAGCAACATTGAAATATAAAGTAAAATATAGAATATAAACAATAAAATAAGTCATTGTATAAAAATAAGATTTCAAATTTTACTAATCAAGTCATGTACAATTTTCATTTTTGTAATTCATTATTAGTAAAGACATATTTTTCGTGGCATGTAAAGAAATTTGTAATTGCACATATTTAAACATGGTTTGAGTTATTCTACATTTTACTAAATAAATAAAGACTTATAATTATTATATTATTATAATAAATTATGTGACTTATAATTAATGATAGTATCATGGATATGGGCACTGAGAGTTCAGAGCTACAAGATCATAGGCATTCACTAGCCAGAGAGTTTGCAGATGATGTGGATTTGACAATTGAGAATGCATTAAAGCATGACCCTTCTAATGAGTATCATACCATGTATGAGAATGAGCTTGAATATTTTCTAATGACTATCATAGGCATCCAGGACACTTCTTTGATTCATGTCTTGGCTTGGGTGTACATTCAACTCAAAATTTATATTGAAAATCTGAGACAGAGTAATAAAGTTCCATTGAAGCATCGTTCACAAATCTGTACCCCTCCACATCGCAGTGCCACCATCTTTTCAAAGTTCGTAATCTTGTCAAATGTTAAATCCCATAACTGTTTTCAGGATTAGGGTGGTACAAGTGAAGAGAATAATTGTCTAAGCTTTCAAATACACTAAAAATATATATGCAAAGCACTCACATTGATTGATGTGCTTTGTGAATCTTGAATCTAATGATTGCTCTATTGCATGACAGAATAATACTTTTTTGGTATTGTGTCGTACTAACTTGTCATGCATTTGGGTAACCATTAAAGTTCAAAGGTTGTTCTAATGATTGATGCATTGTATGACACAATAGAGACCTTTGAAGGTAAAAAAAAATTATTTGTAGGCGAAACTCTGAACAACTGACCTTTGAATTAATGGTTTTTTACTTTCAACAATATGCCAAATCCCAGTTTGATCTTTGAAGAAGGATTTTCTACCAAGGAGCAAAAATGTTTAATAAATTTGCTCAGCTTTGACAAGGTTTTCTCCTATTCTTCAACTACAAAACTCTTGAATTTAGAAGTTCCATAGAATTGATGTCTCAGCACCATGTTTATTATATAAGTAATAGACAATATTGCCCACAGAGCATTTACAACACTGTTCTTGTAGATCTAAGTAATAAGTACGAAATCTTTCATAAACCCAACCATGGCATTTGTGGTTCATCCAACTTCAAGTAAATATTGACCACCATATCCATCACCAAGGAGCTTATTAATCAGTTGTTTTGGTTTGGTTATATTAGGTTTCTTTAAGGGTTCAAATCGTTGCCAAATTTTGGGTGTCCTCTGGATTAAACTAAATACATATATAAATCAGATAAGAAAAGTCTCTAACAACACATATGTTTTTAATGTCTTAAACGTACCTATCATATTGTGCCACACAAACTAATTGGCCTACTATTGCCAAATTTTGTTTAGGTTATGGTCTCAATTTGAGGGAATTTCTAAAAACATTTATAGACTATGGCAGAGAGGTCTGACATAGATTTCTGAACATTTAAAACTGCATGGTATTCTTCAAGGGCCTTCTCTCTCTTACTAGGCACCTCACCTTTCAGTGCCACAATTTCTTAAGGAGTGGTTGGAGGAGTATTAGAAATACCGCCCTTAGGAGTCTTCACAGTTGCTGATTTTGGGGCATCACTTGGAGTAGGGTTTTTACCCTGCCCTCAATGTGAAAGCATGGACACCAAGTTTTTCTATTTCAATAACTATAATGTCAACCAACCACGACATTATTGCAGGAAATGTTAGAGATATTGGACTGCTGGTGGAGCTCTAAGAAATGTCCCTGTTGGAGTTGGTAGATGGAAGAATAAGCCCTCTTTTGGAATTTAATCACTATTATTACTCAACATTCCCAAGGATCTATTTAATCACTATTATTGTTCTTGTGAAGTTATAAAACTGCATCAATGGAGTAGGACTATTATTGTTCTTCTGATGTTATAAAACTACATCAATGGAGTAGGACTAGGGGATGCAAATTGGAGTGTGGTACTTGATGGGATAATGGCCAATGATTCATAAACTTTCTCAATCAACACAGATACAATTTTATTGCCCAATGGAGAGGTTGCTTTATGTGTTCAAATTGGAACTAATTTATATGGGCTTGTTTGCTAGATAAACAATACCGCTTTATATTTCTATATTTGTGCTCCCCCTATATTTTTGGGAAAGTTTTTTTTGCTATTTTGTTGTGTCTTTCAATGTGATATGTAAATAAGGTTTTTCCTGTGGTGATAATGTTGATAATTAGAGGTTAAAAGAGGCACCCAAATCTTTGAGGTCCTTTGAACACAAGTATTTTGATGTTGGTGTTGTGGATTTAGAACATAAATATTTTGGCACATATAGTGCAAATTTGGTTAAAGGGTGCCCATAGTTGTTTAGTCTCTCTCTATCTACACTTGAATGTTGTGTGATGTGTGTCTTGGAAGGTGTTTGGAGGAATTCATGAGTTAGTGGTAGAGCATATGTGAATTGAAATATGATCCTTGTTTCCTTTCTTTTAAATTAGTGATCATTAATAATTTATGATATGAAGATTGAAAATCACTCGTTGCACTGTCGCTTAAGGCAGTTCGAGATTTTTTCTCCCTAATCAAAACTGTAGCATGGGTGGTTTTGTTAAATATGTTAAATGATTTTCTAGTGCAACGTTGAATTTTACAATACTATTTATTTGCAGTGTAAAATTTAAGGATATGAATAAGGTTCCTTTCATCCTATTTGCCAATTGTATTATTATTGTGGGGTTTAGATCTCTGAGTCATTGTTGGTCCATCCAAAATGATATTAGAAACAAAGATTTGGATAAAGTGGATTGTTTTGATGTTGCAATGTAACTGTGTGAGTGAGGCACAACTAACATGATGTCTACAAAAATGTCAAGGACAAAGTTTCAGTCTCTTCAGCTAGGATTGCTATCAATGAACGTCTTATGCTATCCTGATTGTGTAAGTATGAAGAAAGCACAAAGAGAGATCTACCAATCTAATTTTTCAATTATTTGTTGCTAGCTACCAGCCCTTATTATTGATATAAAACATGGCTTTCTCTATAGGAGTACAACCAAATTACTTTTCTATGGAAAAAATGAATTGAAAGTGAGGTGCTTAATGTTTAAGGCACTCTGGTATATATCGAAGAACTTTTTTGATACTCACAATAAAATAGTAATGAATTTCACAATATGAGCTTTTGACTTCACAAAGTCAAAAGAAATATCATCTGTTTATCATAGATTAATATAGTTTTGTGTTCAAACTTCAAAGAACTAAATTTACAGCTATCATATGTCAACAAGACTACCAAGAAGCATCCTATTCAGTTTTAGCTTGCTTGCTAGAGGAATTTTAGGTATCTTGTTAAGAATGTATTTTACTTGTACTTTCATAACATCAGACTGGTTCCCTTAGCATAATGAATCTGGATAGATCTACTGGCATTTTCAGTTTTACTTCAAATTCCAAGCATTAACCAAATTAGACCAAATTTAATCAAAACCCAAGTGAGTGCTACCAAAGGAGAATCATCATCTGAAGTGGTTCATACTGTGGATGATGGGGCTTGTGACTCATCATTTTATGGAATGGTATTAGCAGGCCTTAAATAAAAACCTCAAGCCATGAGGCGTAATGATTTCTCATCATCATCACTTCCATCGTTCCCTTCTATGAGTGTAATTGGGTATTCTTGACCTGTGTATTACAATGGTTGTTTTTGAAGCATGCCTTCCAGCATAAGTGCTTCAGGGAGAGTTTACTCAAGACAACGGCGTGTCTTGGTTTCCCCTTTATCCCCTCTCTCTCATCAAAACATCAATTTTTGCGAGCAGCTAACTGAACAACTTCCTCTTATTGTAACTGTTAACTCCCAAGTATTCCAATAGATTCTTCAACTATATGCAAGAAGTAGAACTCATTGACAATATTTGTATAAAGATTGAAAAAGTTAACACATCATCCACAAGCAGTATTGGAAATTATGAAAACATGCAGAAATTATACCAAAAAAATACAAATATACAATTATATTCATTTTTTCAAAGTATGTACATGCGATATGTACAATGAAGATGTCTTTAATGATATTTGATGATGGATATACATTGTTATTCTACAAAGTATGTACATATGAGTTATTTACAAAATTAAGGATATAGATCGTTTAGAAAAAGTAAAAACTATTCAATAATGATCTTTGATGAGCCTTGCTCGTACTGTTCGTCATATAGTAGATTTCTTTTTAAAAAGAGCATAAACCGCCTACTTTCCTAAATGTTTTATGGAACTCTTTTGCAATATCTTTCTTTTGTTGGACTTCTTCTTCTTTGACAACAATAGTAAGGTACGTTGCTTCTTCAATCTCTTGGATAATCTTTTGTGAATGTTCAGAAATTGATTTAACCAATTTTGCAATTGGTGTTTCAATGTACACATTTGAACTAACAAAATCATCATCTGAAATTACTATTGGATTTGTTACTGTATTTCCCGTTTCATTTTGGTGACCTTCAATATTTTCCATTATCTAAAAAAGACAAATGAAATTATTATTCAAAAATTTGAAGAAAATGGGGTAACAGTATTAGCTAAAGAACAAAGTGTAATTTTTTTAAAAATTGATTTATTTCAAAACTCTATTTTTAGCAATTTTCACATTTGATGCACTCATTAGTTGCCTTCAAGAATGAATAAATTGACATTTTTCCACTGAACCTTTTAGACTCTAAATGCTACAAATAAGTATCTAAATTCCAAAAATTGTAGCTTTGCATGCAACATAGAAATATAGAGGAAAATATAAATTTTAAACAATAAAAGAAGTCATTCTATAAAAAGAAGATTTATAATTTAATGAAAAATTGAAGTGATAAATACCTTTGTAAGCTTTGTGAAACAACTGTGTCTGATTGCTTGTATCTGTTTGTTTTCTAGTTGAAGAAAAAAAGCTCCAAATTTCATAAATAAAATGTCACAAATAAAATATCAACTATAAGACTGACTGTTATAAATATAAATGTAAACTATAAAAAATAAGAAGAAGATTTATAATTTAATAAAAAATTGAAGTGATAAATACCTTTGTAAGCTTTATGAAACAATTGTGTCTGATTGCTTGTATTTGTTTGTTTTCTAGCTGAAGGAAAAAAGCTACAAATTTCAAAAACAAAATATCAACTGTAAGACCGATTGTTATAAATATAAATGTAAAATATCAACTGTAAGATTGATTGTTTCAATTTCTGACTGACTGGTATTTATAAATGTTTTTTAAAACAAACATAGTAGGTTATGAATAAAAGTAATTTTAAACTATTCATTCTCTAAAGAACATAATTCTTAGTAAGATTAAATACAATCCATGAATAAGGTTACAAACTTACACATAAGTCTAAAGTCTTGAAATAGAAGATAGTTGAAAAAGTCAGATATTGCCTAAGATGATTGAATTCTAATATTAAGAATTTCAACAAAATGCTTCATGTAGCTGCAGACTTAAAGTTTGTTTAGCACGTCTAGCAGTCATCATTAAAGGAGATTGACAAGAGAGTTTTGAAAAGATAACAATCACCTTAACGTATAAATAAGGCAGTCAAGATCAACAAAGTTCCACAACAAGTTTGTGATGAAGACATGATTCACAATGAAGAGTTTACTATCATAAAGACAAAGTATTGAATAAGACAGTCTAAATCATGCACTTTGAAAAGAGAGCAATAACAATGAAAGAACATGAATAAAGGACAATCATATAATAGGTGTCTGATTGCTTGTATATGTTTCTTTTTCAAGTTGAAGAAAAAAGCTCCAAATTTCTGAAATAAAAATAAACTAAAATAATATAGATGATAAATAGAAGATAATATTTAAATAAGTGTAAGGTTGGCTATCAATATCAGTTTATAACTATTTTACCAGAAAAATGAAAGCAAAATAATGGAAAGTACCCTTTGTTATCAAACATATTACAAACATAAATAATCAGGAAAAAATTTATCAAAAAAACATAAGTTTTGAGAGCTGAGTGGATTTTAACTACAAATACCAGAGGTAAATGTTTGGATTTCATCAGCAGGTTCATGACTTCAACAAAATATAATGTCAAAGCTCATGCATCAAAAACTATTTACTACCAAGTAAAGCTTATTCTATACTTCCTAAGCATACAAGTTGTTTTTCACAATTGCATATGTCTACACTGGGATTTTGTTTTAGAACAATATTCTCTTTTAAAGAATTTTAAGTATAAACTAAATTGTGGTATAATGGTTGCAGTTGATTCCATATTATGCCTTATTCAGTAATTTTTGTTCCAGATAATCTCACATTCTTACTATTACTCTGGTTTCACTTAATGCTGAATATGCACAGTGAATTCATTGCAAATATTACGATACACAGGGCTTTGCTGATTAGGGTACAGTGTGGTTGGATGTAAATTTTAAACTTGTTTAGCATCTACCTAAACAACAACTAAAAAGGACTTTAAACCCAAACATAAAAAAAATCAAATATAGAATTAGATCAAGGAAAAACAAATTAATGCAAGAGCAGTAAATACTAAATAAAACATTCTACACAAAGCTATGTAATACAAAACACTTTAACTGAAAGAAAATCCTCTCCTGGATACGTGAGGTACCCAACAAATACAAAGAAAGGAAAACATTCCATTAAAAGGTAAAGACTTTGAAAATAGATTTAAACAAGAGTGAAAAATTGTCTCCAAAAAGAAGGCAACATTGCAATTGGGGAGGTAGCACTTCACCACTCCATATGGCTAAAGAAGCATACCAAATATGTCAAAAGCAAGGGTAGCCTTCAAGTAATACAATCGATAAGGAGCACATGACCACTCCACTTAATCTTGTTTAGAAAATCCTGAGAACGAAGCCTCAGGAGGAGTTAATAGCATCTAAAACTTAACTAATTAGATTGATCATCATTAAACATATAAATTCTCAGTTACAAGATTAATGTAAAAGTATGCACTGAAAGAAGCCTGAGTGAGAACCCAGAATTGCCATTGAAATGCAGGGGCAACTGGAAGTAGGTTCTCCCTGACAATCAAGGACTTCAAACCTCCTGCAACTCCATTCATTGGGCTCATTTCATCATCAGCCATATAAAAAAATCAACTAAAAATTTGGCAAACATAAACCCCACAATTAAAAACAAAAGAATCAAAAATTACAACATTGAGGACACATAGGTTGTGGGAAAACTTAATGCATGCCATAAATAAAAACCTAGCCACTATGGAATTCTCTATCTGGTCAAATACAGGCTCAGAAGACTGCAACTCTTTATCAATCAACGAATATCACAAGCAAAATGGAAGAGGTCATATAAAATGTCGTTGTTAGAATCTCTATCAAAGTTGTTTTTGTGGAATGAGTAACCACCATGCAGCCATGCACAGCAGGAAACCACATCCTCAACTATTTACCACCAAGTCTAAGCATATATATTTTATTGGTCATTGAAATAACTAAGTCATCATCTGAAATTATAATTACATCCAGTTTTGAGGCATTTGTTAAGCAGTTTGTTGAATTGTTTACAACATTAAGCATATAAGTTAGGATAATATTGCGAAGTCAAATTCTACCAGTCGAATCTTGATCTAGACCAACAACAATGATCATATTTATCCATTGAAATTTCATATCTAATCTAGAATCATAGTAAATAGGCCATCCATTAAAAACATAAATTAAAGAAAAATATCTAAATGTAACATTTATTGCCTTTTGTAGCCTCTGTTTCTTTTGCTCGGTTAAAGATCTCACCATATTAGCTAGCTTGGCCAAAGTGTCATTGTTGAATGCTAAAGAAATCTATCCCCAGTACAACACAAAGATCATGTACAATGCTCACATAGTCAAGAACTTTGTGGAGTCGATCATTCTGACAACAATCAACTAATACAACCTCTAACAGGAACAAAAGCAACCAAGACATAAGGCATTTCGATGGATATGCAGAATGCAACAGTTAATATGCATATTAATAAGTGAATTTAAATATATTTATAGACAACTTGGAGCGGTCTATAACAGTGATCAAAACTGACGCCTTTATATTTATTGGAACTCCCTGACTTTCGCAACAGGCTTTCACGTATCAACTGCTATTTATTAAATGCAATCAATGTGAATTATTGCGCGGTACATAGGTAGATTGTCGAAAAACCACCTGCAAGACTAAATTCCATGTTGGCCTAAGACATCCTCTGGCAAATGCTAGAACTTTATGCATGCAAGGGAGTTGTATTTATTTCCCACTATTCCCTTGCATAAGTTTGTGCACCACATTTACCCACGATTACAGACCTTTTCTAAAACGTGATACGTTTTCAATACACGGAAATCAACGGTGCCGATTTTAATTTCACCCGAGATTTAATCCAAAGTTTTTATGTATACAGAAAATTGTGATTGTAGTGGTACGCCTCTTGGCGTAATTATTTATAGCCTCATCTACTTGAACTTATTTCTACTCATGGCGCATTACATTGCAAACCTCCAATTATTTAGGTTTTTTATTCCAAAGATTTTGAATGCAACAAGTTGTTCTCTACAACACATCCCCATGTTCCACTCTCCCATAATCGATAGAAGATTCACATTTGATTCACTTGTACAAGATGGGTTGTTAAACATCAAAGCTTAACAATAAGAATAATGTCTTAAGTTACAAGGAGAGGATGTTGCTTATAAAATGAGTGGTAGAATACAAATATGGATTTGTAGAAGCATGTGTAACTTATGTACATGCTCTAAAATATATTGAAAATACTATTAGATAACTCCTAACAAAACTCTCTTTTCTTATGCTCCAATAAATATTCATACTCTATTATAAAGCTCTCATTTTGATACAAGTACGTAAGATACCAGCAAAAGTTATGGAATTTAGTTTTACACCTTCTAATTGTTGTCAATTGAAAGTTTGTAAATCCTTTTAAAATATTCATTTTGTGCATGTCCTATAACCATGGCATTCCATTAGACCGCATTTCTTTGAGGTGTTTTGTAAAATAGTTCATTGCCTTGTTTATGCTTTCAAATTTTGCACACATGTATACCAAAGCATTTCAAACTATAACATCCAACAAAATTCCCCCTTCTAGTATGCATTGATGGATTTCCAAATCCTAATCCAAAGCACCCATTTTAACACAAGTAAGAAGTATGTTGGCAAAGGTTATGGAAAACCTTTTCAACAAACCCATTTTGTGCATATTGTGTAATCACTATAATCTAATATTAATCATTGACGAGTAGGCCCAAGGTTCTGTGGAGATAATACATCTAGGCTCTTTATTTACTAGATGATTGGTATCCAATACAAATGTATTACTATTGTTGCATAGGCTTATGCATGCAGCTAAAATTATGTAGTGTGATGAGAAATGTCAAATTTCATTTTCATTTATCTTTTCTATTTTATCTAAAATGTCTCTTGTATGATGGTGTAACCTATTGCATTCAAACTTCATCCAAACCCATGAGAAAGTAACTATTAGGTTTGATATAAATTTAGTTTCCTCTTTCAATGGCCCTCAATATGAGATGTCCATACTTTTTCGGAAGGTCCAAAACCATACCACACAAGTTTTTGCAATTGGGTTCATTCTATTTTGTTGTATAAATAATTATACTGATCATATAATAAGTTGAGAAGTATCAATTAAAGTGAAGAAGATTGGTATTTAAATGATACAAAATTTATTTTAAATGATATTCTAATAACTACCATTATTTTAATGTAATAATAATCTCTACTTGCACATTAATAAACATTTTAAAAAGTTGACTAGATAAATACGAGATATTTATGTAGGTGTTGAATAAAATTATAATTATGTATACAAGCATCAATTATATTGATTGCTAAAGAAACATTTATACAAAGGCAAAAGGTTATAGAGCTTTTTGTATGCCTTTGTGTCTATTTTAGTTTTTAATGTTATCATGACCACTATCATTATTCCCAATAAAACTTTTAACAATTACTTATATAGATAATGTTATTGTAGTCACTACCATTATTCTAAATGAAACTATTAATTTTGCTTACATTAGCAAGCATTTGATCTATTGAATGAATATTGAAGAGAAGATTGAGACCATAGAGGAAGTCTTGAGTGACTATTTTTTATGTTTTCAATCTTGCCTCTCTTCTCTATTTATGCAATATATTGCAATAAGTCGTGGCCATGTTTTTCATTAAATCTTAGAAAATTAGAAAGGAGTTAGAGATTCAAATCTATGTTAAAAATTTCTTCAATACTTTGATCCCAAGGACTAATTTGGTTTTGACAAAGGTTTTAGTCCATGTGGTACCTTATAAGCCTTGTTTCACAACTATTAGTTTTTCCCTATAAAGTGAGTCTGCACAGACTTAAAAAATCCATTTTGTACATATGTTGCAATAATGGCATCCCATGACACCACATTTCTTTGAGGCATCCTTGTTTATGCTTCCATGTTTTTCAAACTTGTCTAGCAAAGCATTTCCAACTATAGTATTTAGTTAAGAAACCCTTCCATTATGATTTGATGGGTTTATATACCCTATTCCAAGATACCCATTTTAGTACATATAGGGAGGATGTTGCAAAGGTTATGGAATTTAGCTTTACACCTATGCATATTATTGGCCATCCAAGAATTTTTAGTCACATTACATAGCTTATGTTTTGTGTTATTGGTGAATCAAGTGATACTCGTCCATTGTCCAAGTCAATAAACAAATATCAATTTTACAAACTTGTCATACCAAACCATAGCTAGAAAGCTTCTCTAATTTGGTAAAAGATAAAGTAGTAATTCCTATAATGTGAGCTCAACAAAGTGAGGCATGTTGCACCTTCCATGCTCCTCACCCTCGTATTATTTGTCTTTTATTTTTTCCTCCAACTCCTAGTAAATGTTTCTCCATAATTCCTAATCGCTCATCTCATGCATACATTACATGACATCTAAAGTGTAGGCCATAATAAGTGTTGAATTCATCCAATTTCTCCCTTAATTGACCGTAAATAAATTGCATACCGAGAACAAATGACAAATTTGAAACAAAACTCAAAATGAAACTTTTTTTGGTTGATGCGGGATTGCACATTTGTCTGAGATGCTATTGCACTAGAATTGATGCATTTTAACAAGTACACATTTTATCACTTTGAAGACGTTATTAAAAATTATATATATATATATATATATATTTGATAACCCAAAGGTATCCCCAAATCTTTGGCCTAATTCTGCCGACCTTGTGACTCCACCCAGCGAGCTCCACCTCCCTTTCCCTAGGATTACTTTTATGCCAGGTTTTGGGGGATGAAGGAGGCGAGACTAGTCCTCTAGAAGCGTAGACCGCGCTCGAAACGACCCACACTAATTTCATCCGGGAGCGTGAGTCGACCTCAGGACCTACATGGGATGAACCTAAAGCCCTTAACCAACTATATTTTTGATAGTTACATTGAAATATTTAGTATGGTATTGATTTAAATATCTATAAATATTAATTTCAAATACATTTATTTATTCTTATAAGTAATATTAATATTATTCACAATCTAAAATTTCTTCCTTGATATTGCATACTCATTTACCAAGACCAACATTATCATGTCATTATAGAAGATTGAAGTATTTCATTTATCTAATCCATTACATTACTTTTTCCTTACATTTGTAGAACTTGAAACATCATGGATATTGCATACTCATTTACCAAGACCAACATCATCATGTCACTAGAGAAGATTGGAGTATTTTATTTATCTAATCCAATGCATTATTTTTTCTTTACATTTGTAAAACTTGAAACATCATGGATATCACATACTCATTTACCAATTTACCAACATTATTATGTCACTAGAGAAGATTGAAGCATTTTGTTTATCCAATCCAACATGTTATTTTTTCTTACGTTTGTAGAAATTGTAACACATAAATTTTTCAATTGAAATTGCTAGTTTTTATCCTCTATATGGTAATCCCACTCTTATGATTAAATCATTTAAAGTGTCTTTTACAATGTGCATAACAATTCTCAACTTATATTCTCTTATAAGAATCTTAATTCCTTGAAGCAATGACATCCTTGCTAACTAAATTATAATTCAATTGATAAATGAAAAGAGCCTCCATATGCTTTCACATGTCCAAGCAATGAGTACTATAAATCTTATAACTGCAACCAACTTAACAATTGATTGATATAAAATTATCCCCTGCAAGGGATTAGATATGCAAACAACTACACTCTTAAATTTTTTTAATGTGTACATAATTTTATAGGCACTTCCTAAGGGATATATAGTGCATCCAACAAGATGCACTTCTTGTAATATTTTCTAATTCATGGTAAGTCAAAAACTTAGAGTAACTTTGTTAAACATAAATTTTGCAATTGTGATTACAAGAGTTTGTTACTAATAACATGATTTTGCTACTATAAATTTGGTGTACACATCATCACATCATTAGTCATTCCACCATCCTCTTCAATGAATTAGAGTGATGCTCAGAGGAGGATGATACATGGCCTTCAAATGTTCCTTTAATAATGTAGAGAATTAATAATATATTAGTTGAGGCATTTTGTTAGAGACTTATGTTTGGGATAAATTTATCTTTTAAAAGGAAATAAATCATCTCAACCACGTTACTCTTATTAAAAGGCCATGTTAATATCAAGAAAATAAATTCACCATTTTATGACAAAGAAAAGACACAAATAAATATTTAGCTTTGATATTATTGATAGTGAGCACATTGAGAGTTGTGTCACTTGTTTCAATAGAGCAACAAATCTTCATTACAACAAAGTTCAAGTCAAAGCCATGCAAAAACCTTTCAATGAAACTATTAGATAAGAGAATAAGTTTTGCAAGAAGTTGGATATACATATCAAAATTTATTGAGATTATGACTACAATCTTTGCTTCTACGAAGATGACTTCTCAATTCCAACACACCAATTTATTTCATTTTGATTAATGAGATTAAAAGGAAGAAATTCAATTTCCTTGTAGATGTCATTATAATTTGTAGATTGTTACTATAATTTTTTTTTAGATTTGAAGAGAGAATAATAGTTTTATTATAGATTATTATTGTAATTTACTTAAAATTCAAGATTTTTTTTTTTAAAACATTCAAATTACATAAATAAAATGCAAATAAGTATAAATATTTCAAATTACACAAACTAAATTAAATCTCAAATATAATTTTTCCATTCATTATAATGAATGCCAAATCACATTTGACCCATTATTAAAATAACAAAAACTTACCTACATTTATATCCAAAACAATCTCAACGCAAAATTAAATCCTTAAAAGAACCCAACTAAAAAAATAAAAAATAAAAAATTATACACCAAATTGTACAAGTTCTAATAGTTTACAATTTACCAATATTAAACTGTCTCTTTTAACCTTGTTTGGCTACCTAGCCTCTTGAATAAGAAGTCGGTGTTTCATGTGTAAATTTCCCCCCACCAAAAAGAATAATGGAAGAAACACAAATAAAACTAAAATCGGCCGCATCTTAAGATCCAACGGGTGCAAATCTATCTTCTACTTTGCCACGGATAGCGGCCAATCCGACGGCCAAAGACAATCTTATGGGAGAAGATGCATCCCTCTATAAAACAATAAGTAGCCAAAGGATCTTATGTGACAATCTGCGTCTTTGGGCTTGTACTTGTTGAGGTGCTCTGGTTTGCGAAAATGTCGGGAAGAGGAAAGGGCGGGAAGGGATTGGGAAAGGGAGGAGCAAAGAGGCACAGGAAGGTTCTCCGGGATAACATTCAGGGCATCACAAAGCCCGCCATCAGGCGTCTTGCCAGGAGGGGGGGGCGTCAAGCGTATCAGTGGTCTCATTTATGAAGAGACGAGGGGCGTCTTGAAGATCTTCCTTGAGAATGTCATCCGGGACGCAGTTACCTACACTGAGCATGCGCGACGCAAGACTGTCACTGCTATGGATGTTGTGTATGCGCTCAAGCGACAGGGCAGGACTCTTTATGGTTTCGGTGGTTAGGTTTAGGTTTCCTTTCCAAGCTTTCAGAGGGATTTTTGGTAACGGTGTTTTGAGACACAACTTACTTATGGATGCTTTTGTTAGATCTCTTTAATCCTCTTTCATGGAAGCCGAGAAATGGCTACAGTCATTGTTCTAAACTGATTGGGGGGTAGTGACGGAGACAATTTATCTATATGGTATTCTTAGTTTCATTCAGAAGTTCTTGAAGCTTAAACAAAATCTTCTTGAAGTTTCATTCCAAAGTAACTGGATTACTCGATTACTTAGATATTTTTAGCCGGAAAAATATGTCACATTGTGAGTGAATCGAAATTTCTACCATTGTTTTCTTAAAATTTTGCAATGAGACAATTTTTATCTACAATTATCAAGTCATATCAATGATTTTTAAAGTATGTACTCGTAGATTTAACACAAATTTGAGGTTTTTTTGTTTTGGTTTTAGAGTGAATTGGTTGATTTTGTTGTTTTAAGAAGGCAGGCACCAGGGCTTGAATTTGACGGTTGACCTTGCCTGTCAACAATTTTTTTTAATGACGGTTATCTATTCAAAGGTGCCCTTAAAACATTATGATATACCTTATTGTAAGTAAAATTATATATAAATCAAGTATATATATCATTATAATTCTATATAAATTTTGACAGTCTATTCAAAATCTCTCCTTTCATCTGATACAATCTTCTTAAAATTTTGATTGTATTTTATGGCAAAAATCTCTAAATATGGTCATACCGCCATCAAATTTAAGCCTTGGCAGGCACCCATTATCGTAAACTTGATCTTAGCAAAAGACTTATGATGTTTTGTTGGGAATTCTTGCATGTTATTCTAGCAAGATTTGGCCTTCTAGCTAAATGATTATAGCTGTAGGGGAATGCTTGGGAATTACTCTCTTTTGTGGGAGTTTTTTTTTTTTTTAAAGAATATGTGATAACATCCTTCCAAAACAAATTCTTAGAATGACTTTAGTGTCTAAGTAGAATCAAACTCATTGAAGATATTTTAGAAATGATCTCAATATGCATGATGTCAATTGTTATGGCTCCTAGTTTTAATATTGAGGGTATAATTAGGATGCTTAATCATAGAAAAATGCCCTTGATTAAATGGTAGGAAGTTAGTAAACTAAAATCTACAGGGGGTTTAGGGGTTTTTGTGCAATATATTTGATAGATATCCCAACTTTGTTAGTTTTAGCAAGTTTTGTGGGAGATCTTAGACCCAATTAGATAGGTTAGTAACTTTATACACTTGTGGTTGTTTAGATTGCAAGAATTTGAACATGGATTTCATGGATTGTAAATGATCAATCAACAAATTGTGCATAATTAAACTCAAGGAAATTATAGGCTTAAAACAACCAAATCATCAACAAATTGTATTTGTTGATCATTTTTCAAAGATGATGAGTATAATTGTACTCATGGAAATTATTGGCTTGAAACAACCAATTTTTTACTTTAATTTATTTGAGGTGCCTCTCCAGTATATTTGTGGATTACTTGAGTTTGTTAGTCTTAGCAAGTTTTGTGGGAGATTTAAATAACTAAATGGGTTAAACACTATTTTATCTTGAAGTATGAACAAAATGAAGAATTGCATGCTTGTCTAATTGTTGCAAACACATGATAACATTCATAGTTATACATGGGAAACCAATTAGCCATACACTCAATAGGTGCATCATGAAGCTCAATTAATTCTAATGATAACAATGAAAGTACACAATGTTATGAATTGTATTGGACACTACATACATATAAGAAAAATGATAAAGTTGGGTTACTTTGTAGAAAGAGATTTCATGATTCCTCATTGCATAATTAAACCATTATATGATATGATACTTAAAACATACTTCATGTATTGGTGTGAGTGCATTTGTTCTAGATCTTCCTTGGTATTGGGCACATATATAATCATTGTTGAGATTCTCAAACTCTAGGAATCATCTTTATTCTAACCTTTTACAATTCAATATTCATTAGATTTGGACATTGCAAAATTGACTCCATCTTAGTATGATGATCTCATGTTAGCAAAGTGCGATATTTAATTACAATCATAATGTATTAATGATGCATTTGCAATAATATTGGAATGTTTACTTATTGAGTGGTTCCATGGGGGGGGCTTGGGCTTCTATTTTCATGGAGTAGGTGGTCCCATGGAAAAAAAAAATTGTGCTACAAGATTAATTGGAATCTTTTCTAGAAAAATAGGAGCCCCTACAATATAGAAATGCATCTTTTAGCTGGGGAAATTGGGGTGGGGCTAGAAATTGCCCCTACAACTTAGGAAGTTTTTAGTATGTATTTTTACGAGTTGTTTATCACTTAAGATTTTAAATTCCTAAAAAAACCAAAAAAATGAGAATTTTTATTTATTTATTTATTTTTTTTATCAAAATGCTCCAATTTGTTCCTTAAATTTTGGAGCTCAAGCTTTTAAGTTGAATTGCAAAACTGAATTCATGGGACCACCAACTTTAAAATATTCCTAAAAACTCTCAACAACACCCATTGAAATTTTTTAGGAAGCCCCCCTCCATGGGATCGTAGCCTTAGATACTCATGTTGTTGAGAGATTATTATGTTTATTATTAATTTTCTTTGTTGACTTGGAATATTAGTTGTATTGGCATTCATGGAGGTGGAGCACAATGGTGGTGGTTACAAAGTCGTTTGACATTATTATGGCACTTTTCTAATCCTAGGTACTATGAGTTATGGAGCATTTTTTGCATTATTGGGTGGGTCCTATGTGATTTGGTTGTTGAATATATATGCCATTCTTAGGTGTGCTTGTGTGGGGTTGTTATTAGTCAAATATTATCGTTAATGTGATTCACTATCCTTGAAAGATGCTCTTCAAGCATTTTATTATATTTTTAGTGGTAAATTATTTTGTGAAACCATTTGCAGCATTTCTCTCCCATTTCTCTATAAATTAGATGCACAAGTTGGTAATTTCATGGGTTAATTTATATATACACAAGTGTTATCTAAATGTTATTGAATTAAGGAGAGAAGTGTGTTGAATATGCACTTTGTATTGAAGATTAATAATTACTCAAGCCTTCTTTGACAATAGAGATTTTTTGAAAGGGTTTCTCTATGTACGTCCATTATTATGTGTTAAATTATCATATTTTGCTGATTTTTATTTGCTATAGTACATTTTCACATAATATCTTAATCCAATGCATTAAAAATAATTAAACTTGCATACATAGATCTTGTTTTAACATTTGATATCAGATCCTTGGTTCTATTGAGAAGGGGTCACCTTTCTTGAAGTATTGAGGTTTGGCTATAACATGAGCTTTTGATTTAAGTGTTTTTACATATTTGTGAAGAGGATGGAATCTATGACCTCTAACTCTTGTTTAGAAAGAAGATGGAGGATTTCCTTGAAGAGAGATTAGTGGAGAAATTTTATAAACAAAGAAAAAACAAATAGTATATCTCACGATGATTGAAATAAACTAGACAAAAATATGCGAGAAGCCATTTGGTTGTCTTGTAGATTTTGTCCAATTAAATGTTTATGAGGCTACTATTTATCTATTATGGAAAAAGATTGGTGAGATATATCAAACTAAGAGTATGGAAAATAACATTTATTTGAAAAGAAAATTATATTCTTTGAAAATAAATGATGGGGACTATATTATAGAGAATTTAAATTCATTTAATTTGATTAGAGTTGGTTAAAATTCATTCTTGCATATCTCTTATGGAAAAATATTGGTAAGATTTATCAAACTTAGAGTTAGGAGAATATTTATTTGAATTTAGAAAATTATATTCTTTGAAAATAAAAAAGGGGACTCTATTGTAGAGAATTTAAATTCATTTAATTTGATTATTTGTTAAGATACATTGATGTTAAGCTTGAAGAAAAAGATACACGTACTTTGTTACTATGCTCTTTGCTTGAATTGTCGGAAAATACAATCCTTGTTCTTATTTTTTAATGATAGATCCAAGATAGATACTCTTGCTACTATTTTTCTTATAGAGGAAATGAGGAGACAATCCATGGATGAGGCCTCAAAGGATGCATTACATATTCGATGAAGGCCCAAGGATAAAGGAGGGTGAAAAAATGATAGGAAAAAGACCCCAAGAAAGAGGAAAGTGTTGGAACTATTAAAAACATGGGCATGTTAAGGAGTACGAAAAATAATAAGAAAACTTATGACTCCACTAAAAATCCTCTAATAATAGATCTTTGTTAATTTTTGCTAATATTATTTTTGATGAATCTTAATTGATTGAATTAGGTTACCTATATCATATGACTCCTCATAAGGGGTGATTCTCTTCCTACCGTAGGAGAAGTATATTTGGGTGACAATAGTTCACATCAAATTGTTAGCATGAGAAGTTATAGTTGTTTTTCAATGAGGCTAAAATCTCTTATTGGTGTTTTGCATATTCAAGGACTTGTGAGAAATTAGATTTTTATATGCAACTTGAATAATGGTGATCCCACAATATTAGCTTTTACTTTTATATTGGATTTCAACCAATAGGGTCTCTTTTTCTATGAATTTGTTCCTTTCAATTGTATTATCATCATGTTATCCTTCTCAATCCATTCAAATATGTGAATGTTTTGGGCAACAAATTCTCATAATCCTTCAATACTTTTATAATTTGCATAACCTCCATCTCTTCCAATTAATCACCAATTCTTGCCACCTTAGGAGAACCATCCAATATTATATTTTCTTCCTTTATTTTTAAAGATTGATATAAATATTGTGATCTTTTAATATTTTTACTAGAAGCTATCACTAACCTTCTTCTACTTAGACCTCAAAATTCTAAGGATCATATTTTGCATTAATCTATTTGTTCCCTCTTTTTAGCTTTTTCATAGACCTTATGGGTCACCTTTTTTTTGGGGTCCATCTATTTATATTCTTTTTTAGAGATGCTATCTTTCTTTTTTCTCTAAATCTTATGATAAGGTAAGATGGGAATTCTTGTTAAAAGTCTTATCAAAGTTCGGTTTTTCAAGCAAATGGTGTAGATGGATCCATTCGACCCTTGCTGGGGCCAAATTCTCAGTCATCATCAATGGAAATCCAGTGGGTTTTTTAAGTGCATCGCAAGGTGTCAGGAAAGGGGATCCCCTATCCCCTTTCTTGCTCATCTTAATGGCAAAATTGTTAAGCAAGTATAGTTCAATAACCCATCAAGAGGGCAACTAGAAAGGTATCAAGCTAGCAAATACTGCAATATCAATGACCCACTCTCTATTTGTAATGATACACTCCTCTTTGGGAACTCATCTCTTATTGAAGCCAAGAATATCAAGCAGGTTCTTTAGGTTTAATCCTCTATTTCGAGCCAATTGGTCAACCCCTCCAAATCTAAAATTTTCTTTTTTAACATTACCCCAAACACAATTGCAAAAATCTTATAGATTTTGGGTTTCAACCTAGCTTCCTTTCCTTGTTAATATTTAGGTATCCCATTCTTTTCCAGTGCCCACAAATCCTCATTCTGAGGAAAGGTATTATCAGTCATCAAGCAAAGATTTGCTTCATGGAAGGGAAAATGGCTCACTATGGCATGCAAGCTGGTGATGATCAAGAATGTTCTTGCAGTAGTGCCAAACTACATAATGTCTATTCTAAAATTTCCAAAAATGGTGCAACATGACATCAAAAAGGCTATGAAAAATTCCTTTGGCAATCAAGCTTGGAAACAAGTTAGAAATAAAAAATTCCTCTAATCTCTTGGGATAATCTTTGCAAATAGAAAACTCAGGGTGGAGCAAGAATTTAAGACTTTGAAGCAAGGAATAGGGCACTAGGAGCTAAATTAGCCTGGAACATGTTTTTTAAACCCAATGCAAAGTGGTGCAGTATCATGCAAGCCACATATCTAGATTCAAATAAGCTAGAAAGAATCTTCACAATCCAACACCCACAAACTGGCTCCAAAATGTGGATTTTTCTTATGGAATGCAGATCAATAATAACCCCATACCTATCCTGGCTAGTAAATAATGGTGGTAAGGCTTAGTTCTGGGAAGACTTTTGCAATGGTCTTCCTCTATTGGAGAACTTAGCAGGCATTCAAGCGACCAAAGATTATCTTAAACACCATTGGGGTCATTTAGTAAAAGACTATCTGATACCCTCGTCAGGGAATTACAACTCAAACATGCAATGGAGAGACTTCAACAATTGTGATTTCCCACCCAACCAAAAAATGTTGCTCCTCAACAAACTTGCAAAAAGACCAGACCACCTTTCTCCTAAGGAGGATAAATTGATATGGCCCCCTCAAAATCTGGAACATACAACATTAAGCAAGGTTGCAGGTCTCTAATGGATTTAACACAAACAAAAACAACACAAAGTGGCCACATAGACTATGTTGGAACAATATTACCATTCCTAAGGTAGGTGATTTTGCATGGTTGGTAGTGAAGAACAAGATCTTGAAAAGCGGTTGTCTAGAAAAATTGGGAATTATATAGCCTTTTCCCTATGTTCTTTGTAACAAATGTGTAGAATCATGGATCATCTACTCTTGCAATGTAATTTCCCCCAAACATGTTGGAAATGGCTTCAAGCCAAGCTATCCGAGCAAGCTCCTATTGGAAATACTCTTCTTCAAGTTTTTAATAGTTGGCCAACCCTCTCCGAAGCATCTCTACTATCAAGCCTCTTGCTAGTATCTCCATCTCTCTTTATTTGGACTATATGGTGGGAAAGAAACAAAAGGATCTTCAGAAAGGAAACCAACTCGATAATTGCAACTCTCCAAAAATTGGAAAGTCTCATCTTTGAGTCAGTGGTAGCACAGGTTTGAAAGCTCTAGTTATCTGGCAACATCAGGCCCTTCACTTCTCGGGACTTCCAAATGCTAGCCTCGTGGAAAAATATCTCTTTACCCACACTAGGGGCCATCCCTTCATAAAAACTAAACCTGATCAATCGATCACTAATTAGCTAGATTCCTCCACAACCAGGCGTATGGAAACTTAATTTTGATGGTGCCTCCCGAGGTAACCCAAAAATATATGGGGCTGGGTGTGTGATAAGGAACTACAAGGGTGTTATTTTGGTTGTCTTGGCATTAAAACTTCCAAATGGCACTAACAACCATGCCAAAGCTCAAGCCCTCCTAGCTGGTCTAATCCTCGCTAGGGAGCATAAAATCAACAACATGCTGATAAAAGGTGATTCACTAAGTATAATTAGCTCCTACATGAAGAGTCTATCCCCTTCCTAACATCTAAACTATGTAGTGCAATAAATTATTCCTTTCATCCAAAACCTCATCTCCTTTCAACTTGCTCACTGCTTTAGGGAGGGTAACTATCTCACTGACAGTTTAACTAATCTGGCTTGCGACTCACCCTTCTCGATCTCTCATTTCTCTCATGATTCCCTCCTTTCAAACCATTCCATCCATCCAATTTTCATCTTGAAGATAATACCCCTGGAGGGAGGCCCTGATAACTAAGGTGTTAATTGGATTGACAAGTTACCATATGGAAATCCACATTGGCTGCTTTGATTGATCTCGGGGCTGACATCACATGATCCGTTTCATGTGAAAGATCATATTTAAACATTAAAGTACATTCTACATGGTTGGAGGCGTGTGATATTATAAATATTTATGTTTCCAGTCATATCCCAACTGCCTTAATGATTAAAGGGTAGGGTGATCCCACAATACTAGTTTACAATTTTTGGCCAAACTAGACACTAAACTCAATTTTTCTAACTAAATTTTCACTTTTGAGCACCTATAGTGGCTAAATTGTGAGGAATTTGAAGATGATGCAAACTAGTGATTTGTGGAATTTTGTCTATAGATTCTAAATATATTGTTTTCAAAATTTTTGGAATTAGATTGCACTTCTTTTTCCATCTCCTTTGAAAACTAGTTTTTATCAGTAAACACCATTTTTAAGGAGTGATTCTCACCATATACAACATAAAGTTTTATCTATGAAGGATAAAATTCTTTTTTTTTTGAATTTAGATTTGTAACTATGATATCTAATCAATTCATTTAGTTTCATAATGTTATACTGAATATTTTTTCCTTAATCAAGTTTCAAACTCAAACCAATTACAATTCAGACATAGGCGGACTGTATACAACATAACTTTTTTTGTATGTATCGAAATTCATTTTTTTTACTGGATCAAGGACATCAATACCTAGCCTACACATATTTTTCAGAATTTTATTTTGATAATCTGCTATTTTTCCACGTGTGCAAAACAAAGAGCTTGATTTTTGGTGAAAAACCTATGTTTAATCAAACTAAAAAAACAAATACATATAACAAAACCAAAACATATTAAAATTATATTCGATGGATAGCTTGTTCCGAGGACTACCATCATCTAGTTGGGTCTATGAGGAGAAAGTCTCCTCCATTTTCATCCTCAACTCGAGCTTCGAAGGGAAAATTTTTGTAGAAATTTGGTGCCAAAGCCAGAGGGGGAGAAGGGGGGAAAATGGGGGTTTGAATGAACCCAGGTTCAAGTGAAACCCCCTAGGAGGTTCGCTCGAACCTAGGTTTGATTGAACCCCCTCTTTTCCATTGTGTTCGTCATTAAAAAATACAAAAAAATGAGTCTTCATTTAATATGGTTCACTCAAACTGGGGTCCATTTGAACACCCCAGTTCATGCGAACCCCTACAAAGCAATTTTTTTTTTCATAAGAGGGTTTTTGCAATTTTCCTTCCTCACTAGAATTGTAAACCAGTTTTGTGGGTTTACTTGGTAAGGTGGCACCTTCACAACACTTGGGGTAAATCAAGTGGTGAGCATCAAATGTGTGGCTTTGGTTTTAAAAACCCAAAATATACTCAACTTGGCTACTCTTATCGACTGGATAACCATCTCCTACATTTGGTCTGTTCTGTGCAAACTTCTTGCGCTCACCATCCAACTTCCTACCACAATACCTTGCCTTCATGGAGCTTGACCCATTCAACCGATGGGTTCTCGTTCCAATTCCCAAATGGGAATATCCAGAATCTGGTCCTTACTTGACGAGGATGCTAAAGAGAGTCTTCAAGATTGACTGCACGCATGGGTGGAACTGACTCTAAGGGTGATTGGAGGAGACGACATTTTGTAAAGCCAAACTCTCCTACTCTCAACAACTCAATTCGTGCTTATGATCTCCAAAATGGAAAAGCATTGGTGGGGGGACTCTTCAAGCACAAGGACTTGAAAAATAATTATGGGTTCATGTTTTCCTATATTGCACTCAAGAGAGCCTTGCAAGTCCAAGACAAAATGGAGTTGGATGAGGCTTTGCGAGCCCACAAGAAGGAGCTTGGCACAAACTTATGTGAAAAAATATATGAAGTTTATAGGGCTATGTTATTCCTACTCTCTCATGTCCCTCATCATCCTGCAACCCCAAGCACACCAACATAGAAAGTCGAGTTTGAGTAGTCCTCGGTCTAACAAGCAAAGGATTACACAATGTAGTATCTTGTTGGCCCGTGCTATGCCCTTTCTTTTGGCTGGTCAAGTGCTTTGTATTGCACTTGTTACAATGTAATCAAACCCTCTTTGAACCACCTTGTAACTATGGCCACTGGCCATTCATGTAGGAGCAATTTTGTTTATGATAGTTTGAAATCATGGCAGTTGGCCACCGAAATGATGAAGGTGTTTTGCTTCTCAACATTGTTATTCAAATGTAACTGCCTATTATATATTAATATATTCAAGCTTTGTTCCTTTTGCTTAAAAAGATAATAATATTGCCACCTCTATTTTATGTAATACATTATAGATATTTATTTTCCCATAACATAAAATTTAGAAGTTCTACAAAATTATTTCTACACCATGGTCTATTCTCTTGTTTCAACCCTCTTCCCTAAGTTAATGTACTATATTAATGGGTGGAAATGGCTAATAGAAAAGTAACACTATGAGAATATCATCATATTCTCTGATGTTGTCCCACTTTTGAATACAATTTTCTAAGTGTATTGAAGGGTCAATTATACCACAATAATTTTTGTAACTTGTAAATCTCCCTCTTCAAATAGATACCAATTTTAATTAGAACATCTAGCACCTTCCAAGTTGGGATATTTTCTAAATTATGCATTCCAAGGCCTATTCTTACCATTTTCGAAGGATTGCAAGAATTGAGCAAATACATTCATCTAATACTTTTCCCCAGTTGGGACTCATACGCCAAAATGGGACTCATTTGCCATAATGGGACTCATTCTCTCTATGGGGGTATTCTCTCGCTACTCCGTTTCCCTCCAAATTTGGACATGTCGATGGTGGCATTGTAATATTTGAATTTCCACTTGCAAAGGTTGGCTATTGGGATCTAATTTTTGGGAAATTAAACAAATAGCTATAAATACCTAGTCAAGTTTCACCATTTGAAATTAGAAAGAAATTAGAAGGACTTATGATCAAGCATTATTTTGAAGAGAAACATTTCAAGAACTTTATTGCAAGAATTAAAGATCCAAGCATTTTGTCAAAGTGTATGTGAGTTCATGTGTTCATGTTATCATGGTTTTGTGAAGGCTAACCCTTGTTACATAAGTCCCCAAAGCATTCAAGAAAAGCAAGATCCAAATCCTTTAGGTGACGTGTATGACTTCAGCCCTTCAAGGAAGCCATTGAAGGGTGGTGAGTTACAAAATTTTGTGGTTTCATGATTCCTTCCTTTTAGTTATCATTTTTATCATTGACATTACCAAATTGTGGAAGTGAAAACACTTACATGGGGTTTGATTGAGGCAAGCCCCTAAAATGGGCTGGAACATTTCCTCTCTTTGTGAATGTGTAGATCTTAGGTTGAAGAGGATTGACAAAAGATTGAAGATATTTTTTCCATTGTTGCATTTGTTGCCATAGATCTTGTCAAGCCACGAAAACTCAATTATAGAATTATCCGATAACATTTTGACAACTTTGTAAGCAAAAATGAAAGTCTCAGATCTGCTACTAGAGGACCCCAAAAGTTGATTAGGACCCCCTATTAGGGACTCAGACGCCCTTGGGTGACTATTTCCTTTTACAATGGCTGAAACAAGCTTTTTCGGGTTAGTACATATCACTCCACACTTTCTGGATTCACTTGCAAACTGCTGTTTTAGTTTGTCAATTGTTGGGATCTTGCAATTTACATATTAGGGCACATAGTCTAATTAGGTTAATCATCCCAAATCAATTCCAATTCATTCCCATCCTCAATCATATGTAGATCTAGGTTTGATTGGCTCACCTTCATGGTTGATATTCAATCTAATCACCTTGTTTATCTACATCTTAATGTAACTTAGAAAAAGGCCACCTTGCGTCCTAGGTTCTTTGCATTTAGGACCTAGGATCCCTTTTTCTACGTTTCATTAAATATGTATACAAGTGTTTCCTTCTCTATATACAACTAAAATGAGGTGCCACAAAATAGAGTGGTAAAATATAAGTAAGAATCTCAAAAGTAAATGATGTATTTATACATCAACATAGTCATCCTAGTTTTGTTTATTAGACATGTGATCAATCATTTTCTCCACTCTATCCATCTTTCACATGAGTATGTATCAAGGATGGTGGTTGAAACACAAGAGACAATTTAGATTGGGTGTAAATAGGGCGGGGGTGATAGGAAAATATATAGCAATAGAGTGAGATATGGTAGGAACACTATGAGACAAAGAGACATGTAGGACACCGATATATGATGGAAGTAATGGAACTAGTGGTAAAATAAGTAGGTAAGACAATAACAGGATGAGGGGTTGGGACAAAATTAAGAATTCAAATGGGTGATATAATATGGTTGAAAAAGTAGTTGACAATAATACAATAGGAAGAAATGTGAGAAAACTTGAGGGTGGAAAGGGTAACAAAAGTAAAGAGGGTTGAGTAAGAGGGGGAGATGCATTATACATAGAATTATAAGAGTTAAGTTTAGTGCCAAATATTTAAAGAATTTTTGAATCAAATGGTGCACTAATCAACAAAATTATGATTTTTTTAACAATTGCATAGGAGAAGTAGCATTAGAAATCTCTCTGAAAATTTCTTGTTTTGTAGTAGAAAGCTCTTTCTTGTTCACATATGCACCATTTATGAAATTAAAATTGTTCATTATGATTTGAATTAGTTGATGCATTAGGGATCTCATGATTAGTGAAGTGAGTAGCCATTTGAGGGTTTAGATGAACACTTCTTAGAAGCAAGGTTTCTATTATATCTTATCTTAATCAAAACATAAAAAGATAAAGAGTGATGCATTAAAGGTAAAAGAGGAAAATATAAATCTAAAATATCTAAACAACCTTAGATCCCAAAATCAACAATAATCATAATATAAAACCTACTTGGGGAATCCCTAAAATAGTGTAAGAGTAGTCAAGTTCACTGAAATGTTTTTCCCATAAAATTGTAGGGAAAAATAATTAAAAAATAACAAATAGATAATTTCCCTAAGATAAATAGACATGATATAAGCTAGTTGGAGTAATGGGCCAAAATAATTATGAAATTTAAATAAATAAATGTTACTTAATTTAAATCTAATTAGTGAACAATTTGAGCAAGTTGTTCATACTTTATTTGTGAAGGCATGGGGAAAATATTAGTAATGAAATGAATGGTTCATAATCTAAGAATCAGATGTTTAACATTTTGAGCCACTTCTATGATTATGGAAGTGATTTGTGTGACTATAGATCTAACTTGGACACACCAAAACTTTGGTGTTTATATTTAATCTCTAATAGATTTTGATAAGTATTTTTAGTTCATCTTGATGTTTGTGGATTGCATTATATGATTGGTTGTGTTTAGGAACTCATTTGGAGAGTTTTCTAGGAAAGCATTGATTATACTTTGATTAAATCCCTAGGATGCAAATTTAGCGACTTTCATATAAAAAGATTTAAAACAATAGCTAGTCATGAAAAGTGTGCCCTAGATATTGATTCAAGCAAGTAATGCAACAATGATGCTTTGATTATGCTCAATCCTCAAGACTAAAGATGTTTAGATTCTAGGTGCTAGGTGTGCCTTATATGTTTTAAAATGAGTGAATGCATGTCCTTAACACAACTCCAAAGGTAGAAAATATAAGGTATAACACATTTTAAGTCAACACATATGGCTAGTTGGAGGGTTTGGGTGATTTTACATTTGAATTTAATATGTAAAATTTTTAGGTTCATTTCTACAAATCGCACAATTGATGTATGATTCTCATAAATAGCTTGAACTTGGGTAAGAAATGGATAATCTTAGGATTATGACTAGGTCCTAGGAATGAAGGAATGCTCTCAAGTTATGTGCTACCTTTCAATATAAACCATGTCATTTGCACATTGTCATTGCATAAAAAATATATGAATCAAAATAAACTCAAATTGAAGAAAAAAATGAGACATAATTTTTACCATTGTACACTATTTCTATTCAAAATAATAACATAATAATCTATTTACTTAGATTCAACATTTACACTTTATCTATTATAATTAATATTTTTAAAAATAATATTATTTTAAAATATATCATCCTATAATTTCATAGATATAAGCTCAATCACTCATTTAATTAAAACACTATTTTCAAATTTGTATTTTAAAATCAATTAAACATAATAAAAAAGTGTAACATGACTAATATATTATTATAAAATGAAACAATAATGAAATGTCAAAAATGACCCACTTAACTTAATTTTATATATATATTTTTTCTTTTTTTATTGTATTTATTGTTCTAATTTTCTTATTAATTATTTTATTTTATTTTTTATATTGAACAAAGCAAAATTATAAAAAATAAAAAACGCCAATAAATAACTGAATAAGATGTAAACAAAACTATCCCAACCAAAAAAATATATATAGAGTCACTGAGCAACTTTACTACAGATACAATTGTCACTCTCTACTGTGAGTACATCAACACCTGAAATAGAATCCAATCAAATCAAGTATGCGACCTTAATTGACATAACAATAAAGTAGTGAGCGAAGGTGAACCGTGATGCATAAAAACCTGCAATCGTCTGGGTTGTCCACATGATTTAAGGGAAGCATGCATCATGGTAGGACAACTTCGCCTCTGGGATGTAGTTATTCTTTTGGTGGAGGTGTGCCCTCAACGGTTTAATCTTGGCGACAACCTGGATCATCGTGGGTCTCTCCGCAACCACATCACATAGGCACTCCTTGGCAATGGCCACCATCTTATTCATCTCCTCTTCGGTTGATCCCTCCCTATCCACGGCCGGATCGAAAATTTCATTTTCGGCATTCTGCACAAATTCACGGAGATCAATCTCCCGTCCGTCAGGGGCCCGTGTCCTGGGCCGCCTACCAGTTACCAACTCCAAAAGGAACACGCCAAAGCTGTAAACGTCTGAATTGTGAGTGAAGACCGGGGTGTTTGTATGCAGGAGCTCGGGCGCCACGGCCCCCGGGTTCTGCCTTATGATGGTGGCGGCGGGGACGAGAGAGGGCAGCTCGTAGCTGGACAGGCAGCCTTTGAAATCGTTCTTCAACAGCACGTTGGAGGATTTCACTACGCCGCACACGAGGGAGCCTGGGCTCCGGTGTATGGCAGCAATTCCTCGGGCGGTGCATAGCGACACACAGGCTCGGATCGACCAATTCAAAGCTGTGAAAGAGCTCCTCTCTTTGCCTGAGAAATTAACGAAATTCAAAGTTTATGTAAGAGAGAAACATGTTGGAATATAACCCTCCAACATCATTAACAAAATAAATATGTGTCAATGGAATAGTGTAGAGGTGTCCAAGTTAAGTTCATTAGTCCAGTTTGATGTCAAACAGTTACGAATAGGCGTCAAAATATTTTTCTATTGAATCTTTTCTCCTATAAATATGTAATCCCTTTTTATGATTAATGAGCAGTGAGTGTTTTGTTTGTTGTTTCAATTTTTAATAAAACATAATATTCTCATTGAAATATTTATGGTTCAACTGAATAAATCACACCAATTAAGTGCTCTGTGAACTTTTAATAATTTTCTACTTGTATTTTTAATATTTTGAAAATAAAGAAGTTAATGGACTGTAACTGATGAATGCGAACCACCTTTTCTATAAATAAAATGTGATCAACCACGGTCCGAGCCTATTCTATCTGATTAAAAATGTAATCTTTTTATTATCCATCAACGATCTGTTTTTGGATCTACAAATAACTTGTAGTATATGAAATATCCCATTTACAGATTTATAAGAATTTCCTCCCCTCGTTTCACCAACACAAACTGCATTCGTAATAAATAGTTATCTACTGAGGGCAAGCAGTTATGTTAATTTTACATTTGCCTGTTAGAACTGTTAATACCATGTCAAAACTCTTGGAACTTATCACACCAAATACTCTTTATGTGACTGCCAAAAATTGTAGTATTTTTTACTAAGCTGCCCTGTTTCTTCCCCAACAGGGCATTGAGCTAGGTCAAACTCGATCCCTTACATTTTCTGTTGGGTGATCTTCACTGAGTATCTGTAGCCCTACTAACCTTGTTAAACGTAAATTGAGCCTTTTTTTTTTGAGTAGAAAACAAGGGAGTTTCTTATGTTCCACTTTTTATATGAGGGATAATTAAAATAACATATTTTCTGAGTCTATAAGTAAAATGAAGAATTTTTAGTTGGAAATTGTGTTTGAACTTTTCAATCGATATTTAGGATCATATTTTGTGACTCATCATTAAAAAAAGGAAGAAAGAGTAAAATTGTTTTGCTGTTTCAACATATGAATCAAAATTATTTTTCTCACCGTTATGTCTTAAAACAGTATAAAAAATGATAAAAATACGAAAAATATGTTATTACAGTTTGCAATATGGCAGCTTCAACTAACTTCCCTTCCCTGATTCAGTGTTTTTTTGAGTTACATTTTTTTTTCCTCATATTTGCATTCCTTAAAGTGAGGGAAGAGAATCTTAAATTAATAGTGCCAAATATTATCGTGCTAGAGATAGCTACATCTTAGAAACGCGTTGTAATGACAAATAAAAGCACCAGTAAGGGATTTTCTAATTACCATCATAAGAAAGCGTAAAGGGTGTACTTGTTTGAGCTCTTAAATTTCTGTAGATTTTGCTTCTCAGATCATTGAACTAGATAGGAAACAAAATCAATTCCTTTCATTGAAACCCACTATAGGTTATGAATTCTATAGAAAACCCAAATAGATAAAAAGGAAAATAAAGCAATATTACCGTGCAAGAGATCTTCAAGGCTGCCCAGACACAGGTAATCATAAATTAGAAAGGGTATTTCTCCATAGAAAAATCCACTCCTGAGTGGCAGCAAGTTTGGATGTCGAAGTGTTTTTAACACTCGCAAACGTTTGGCAAATTCCTGGCGGGTGAGTGTTATATTGTCGATCTTTCTGGCTACGACGATGGCGCCTCCCTTGACTACCCACTTAAAGAGGGGGCCGAGAGTGCCTCTGCCCAGCTCTATCCACGTGGCATTCTCTACGAGACTCTGCACGTCCTTGAAACGTTGGTCCGTTTCGTCGTAAAAAATGAGATGAGCCGGCTGATGGACTACCGGAATGCCCACTACTGGAATGTCCACTTCTGGAATACTCACTTCTGCCGTTTTCTCCATTTGCAGGGATCTGAAAACTTTTTGCCTCATTAATTCGCGTTGGCGTCTCCAGCGGATGATGAATATGATCCACAACCCCGCTTTAATGATAAGAAACACAGCTATGCCAGCTACAATAAGAGTACTTCCCATTCTGGAAATCGAAGATCAGTCCTCGGCTGCTTCCTCACCCTTGCCGAATTGCCTTCTTACACTATTACATTGTTTGATATATATTGTCGTTTCTTCTGGTTAAATCGGAATAAACGTTACACACAGATGATTTCTATGTTGTTTGGTCCAATTGAGCTGAAGCGGTGGATTAGTTTCATATTTGTGAGGAAAATTTAGTATTGAAATTGTTAGTGAGTGTTAGATTTCTATTGGTGAAGTCTTGTAGCATACGAATTTTTGAAGATCCTATTTTGTTGTAAGTCTAAAGCCTTTGAATGGATAAGATGGAAAAATTTATTATGTCGTATAATCCTTTTATATTTAATATTCGATATATTAAGATGAAATTCAAGTTTAAATTTAGTGGGTTCTCTACATAATAATAGCTTTCTAATCCCTCATTATTGATACTCGTAATGTTTGGAATTGATGATATTAAATAATGAAATTAATATTGAAATATGGATAAGATTGTAAAAATTTATTAAATGTCTCATAATTCTTAGTTTTATATTTAGTACTTGCTATATTAAGATGAAATTCAAGTTTAAATTTAGTGGGTTCTCTACATAATAACAGCTTTCTAATCCCTCATTATTGATACTTGTAATGGTTGGAATTGATGATATTAAATAATGAAATTAATATTGAAATAAAATAAAATAATGTAAGTAATTTAGTTTTATATTTAATGAAGATATTATTTTAATAGATGTTACAAATCAATTTGTTAGGATATTAGAGAAAAAAGTTTGTTAGTAACTATCATATGAAATTTTGATTATAGTTTTTAAATTCACTTTTGTAAGTGTAAAGCTAATTTTGCATGTATAACTAAACCTAAACTCTTTAATATAAGTTGATCATATATTGATGGTTAAGAATAGTTCATCTTGGTATTTTGATGTTTGAATTATACTATAAGCACGAAATCAAAATAAGAAAGAATGCATTAAAAACCAAATCTAAAACATTACTCTAACTCATCCAAACCTCCGATTCAACATTAAGTGTGATGTGCCCATGATGTGATTGATGTGTGGCTACTTAGTTTTCCTTTAGATGATTAAATTGATAGCATAATATTATATTGGAGATGGTTGGAGAGTGTCAAGATATGAAAGCATGAAACAACTTCCACAAGTGAAACAAAATAAGCACAATAGTATGTCTATCAATATAAAATGAAGAGTGTTTGATACAATGATCAAGCCTTACATATATAGGCAAAGATGAGGAGGTAGGAAGGTAGGAATTAACTACTATCTAACCCTCCATAGGAGGAACACTTGTGAGCTCACTTGACAAGTGGGTGAGTAAGTGTCAATAGTATGTAGATGCAATAGGTGTCTCTCCTCTTGAGGACACATGTCTCAATGCTATGAAATGAGACAAAAAGAAAAAGAAGCCTAAGTAAACTTAATTTGGGTGTGAATAGGTGAATCCTAGATAAGTGATTAGCTAACTAAGTAGATAAAGACACTATTTACACTAACACCCCCCTTAAGTGCAACTTAGGGAGTAATGTATGCACTAATGATGATGAGTCTCAGCTACTAGGTCATGTTAGATAATCATGTACAAATATTTCATAAAGCGGGGAAAAGGAGAAAAAACCTAGTGGGTAATAAAAACCCCTCTCCAAAAGAGAATGATGCATGAAATGAAATGTACAAGTGAAGAAAAGTGATAGATGGAATCCTAATGACCCTCCAAGGACTACTTTTAACACAAAGTACAATGAATTTTCCCTCCATAGTAGAGAAAAGAGAGAAGGTCATGTGACCCCCCTAGAAAGTGTGATGTTATGAACTCCATGTGAGGAAATGCTTAATCCTAATATTGATAGTAGTTAAGAGAAACCATTCAACCTCCCCTTAGAATAATGCTTGTAGTGATGGTAGATGCTCGACACTGGATGCTGACGATGACCCACAAATGTTGAACAACATTTCTCCCCTTGGGAAGAAACAACACCACAAATGTGTGCAAAATGAACTCCCATTCAAAATAGGAATCTACAGGAAGTAAAATGAATTTGTTTGAATGTTTCACATAATCCAAAGACTAAAATGACATGGAAATGATGCTCAAATATCTCCAAGCCAATGCTGATGTGTGACATACACTGATATGATGGATCAGGTACCATAGATGATTCTAAAATAGGGATCATGAATGTATGTTTATGTATAGACCAATGTGAATTTGATACTATTGTGGATGATGATAATTGAGTTGGATAGGTCAACTCATGAATGCTTGCACAATCTATCATGATAGAAGCTGATGTAGGTGATGCAAGATCAATATCCAAAGATGGAAATGATAATGCAACTTCATAAAAGCTATCATCAAATAGAAGTCGAATGTCCTCAATGTTGTTATCCAAATCAAAAAGTTGGGATTCTACAAATAAAGATGCTATGTCTGATAGATATGCATTCCAATGTGGTGGATCTAGTATGATGATAGCAATTACTTGATGCAAATAATTTGTGGAACTCATGGATGAGTCAACAAGTGATTCATATGTAGCAACAGGTGATACATGTGATGAGATATCAATTCAAGTCATTGGACTACATTGCTCATCCCAAAATAATGATGTCTCACAAGATGTTTGAGTGAGACTGGATGATGCTTCTGCAAGTGTTGGAACTAGAGGTTCAGGTAAGGCAATACCATGACTAAGAAGAATTTTCTCCATTTTTTAATTTGATGCAACCAACATTCTTCTATTGTATGCATTTTATTTCTACAATATCCACATTTTATTTTTCATTTATTAGGAGGATTACAAAGAATACTCAAATGGAATGGATTTAATGTGAGACACATGATCACATGAACCAACAAACTGAAAAGTAGACAACACCTAGATCACCCCCTTGATTTAGAGAGCCCCCCAAAAATGATTACTGTTGATTGTAGCCCCCCAAAACAATGTGCAAGAATTTTTTACAAGTTATGAAGATCGGATGCCAAAATCTTTCGTTTATAACTCATGGAGATTTTTACAGTTTTGTGAAAAAATGGCAACCCATATCTTATGTTTACATGTGAAATCAAATTTCTCAATTTTTTTTTATATAAATAAAAAAAGTTTGCAAAATTTTGATAATTGGGGTGAAAGTTATGCCTTGTTGAAATTTGCATGCAATGTTTAGTTTGGAGGTTAAATTTCATAATTAAACAACAACAAATCTAAAATGTCTTGACACTAAAACATCAACATCAAAACAAGCTTTCCAATGACTATTCACAGTTGAAAAACCATCCCTTATTTGCAAGTTATCACAAAACGATTCAAAAAAACCCCTTTACAAGCTTTTTGAATAAACCCACAATTAACCAATCACTAAAGAGTTAGCATTAAATAATAATAGTTACAATAATAGTTTGACATTAAAGATAACAACAAATAATATTGCATAAAAAGTGGCCTCTGATTCATGGTGTGAAGCTAGAGTCATTAAAGGGCTACGAGCCAGACTTGATTTGTGGAGATCTTGGCAATGATCCAACACTTGTTGACAACTACAACCTCCACACAGTTTTACCTACACGCCTCTACTTCAAGAAACCGCAAGTATCTTGAATGATTGAACTACAATATTTGTAATATTTTCATTTACATTTGCAAGTTCCTTGCAATGAATGGATGAAAAAGATTTGTCACTAAAGCTCAACTTATTATTAATCATAGCTACTACATGTATTTTTCCTTTTCCTTTTCATTCTTTTGAACCATTTCTCCATGTCATCATATATATACTAAGACCACAATGTTCTTTTTTAATTAAAATGATAGTATATTTACACCATGTTCACTTTGTGTAAGTCCTTTACATATAAAACAAAACTTTTTGAATAATCTTAAATCTAGGATGATAAAATTGATCAAGAGGTATATAGAGGATAAAGAAGAATGAATGGTAGAAGTAACTTACCCTCTAAAGAAACCTTAAATCTAGGATGACAAAATTGATCAAGAGGTATAGAGGATAAATAAGAATCATTGGTAGAAGTAACTTACCCTCTAAATCACCATCACATACATGAGCTAATTTTTATCATTATATTTTTTTGGTGGTTTCTCATAGATGGATAGACCCATGTAAAGAGGAGGGATGTTGTAATCTTTGAAAACAATCCAACACTCTCCTACATTTAAGGTGTAAAGTATAATGTACCCCAATATTCATCTTATAATGCATTACCAATATATGGGGATCTTCCTTTGTAAGTTCATCTTTGAATAATTTAAAGTCATCAAACATTTAGAAAATATTAAATGGTTGAGGATCTATTAATATTCAATATTTTTTACCATTATTCCAAAATTTAACACATGATGCAATATAGAAGATACAAATCACATAGCACATGCATGGACACCCTAGTAACATATTATAAGACAACCATCCAAGCATAAAATTGAATAATCTATATAAATTAAGTGAGAAAGTTGTGGTAGGGAAGAGTCCAATGATGCCCAAGGAACATCCATCAACACTGTTAAATCCTCTAATAATAAGATCAAATTTTTATAATTTTGACAAATTTAAAGTTAACTTCTGATACAATCCTTAATGTATATGTCCAAACTATATATGTTGTGAATCAAGGAGAATTTGATGTTTAATTACCATATCTCATTGCAATGTGTAAAGGTAAAATTCATTAATATGTGACTTGGATGGGAGTTCTATACCATTGAATGTAAGAAATGTTCCTATGCCTAAAATATCATATTAAAGAAATCACTAGCCTTGGAGTAGTAATAAAATTTACTTTTAAGTTTTTTCTAATTTTTTTTGCATGATATCCTTATACAAAGGTGATGTACACACTAAATCTAAAGAGATGTAAATTAGCTTAAATGTATTATGAAGTTGACCAATGATATATCATATTCCTTAGATTCCTTATATGTAAACTTAGGTGGAGGAAGATTAATTGTACTAAATGGGAAAACTATTTGTTGAGATGGAACTTTTTGAACTCTAAACATTTTCTAATGTGTGCCCAATTGGATGATAACTTCACGAAGTAATTTTGGTATGAAAAGTAGGTGTGCATCTAGGAGGAGATAACTTAGTATGAAAGGTAGGATGCATAGAGACATAAGCCATATGGATGGTAAAGGTAAGAGAGCGAGCAGGCACTAAAATATAGATAATGAAAAGGTCCAACTAAGATTTAACACTATCCTCCAACACACTAGGACAAGAAAAATAATTGATAAAAGTAATGTTTTAAATCAATAAATAAATGATAGAATAGATGATATTAATCAAACCATCACAATGATCTACCACTCATAGAGTATAAAATCACTACTCAATAGTATGACATCCTCTAAATACATATAATTTGCAAGTAAGAAAAGATTTAACATATAAGAATAATGAAAACTAAGAAAAATGAAAAGGTAAGTATCATCTAGACTTACGTTTTTAAATTTATTTCCCTCAAAGGTATTTATTTAACCCAAGATGAGTACAACGAGGGGAGTCTTATTGACAAGACTGCAAATCATATTTCTCTTGATACTAAGGATTTTCAGGCTTATTTTAATAATGACGTCAAGGTTACAGAGCTCTTTCTCAAAGAATCCTCACATATTTCATATGCCTTTGGCGTCAGCTACCATTTAAATAGATGTTTGTCTTGCAAGGATTTTAATATCAATTATTATTAATTTTAGTGGTTGTATTCACATAGATTATGGGTGCTGGAACAATATTGTTGAAATCCAACGAAAGATTTATCAGGATCCTATCTCTGAAATGAATTTAGTTAAAGGTCTCTATAGGTCTTTCTTGAAGTTTAGTGACCTTAGCAAAAATTTTCTAGCCGATGCTGGTGCCTTTATTCCTCCGCAAAATTTTGGTGAAGCCTATATTATTTTGAGAACTGTTTACTTTTTTCCCACTATTGCTATTGCAGTTGTTGGTAAAAAGTTTTTCTCTTGCCTCTGTTACTGTATTACTATGGGGGTTCCCAAGAAGCGATATGAGCCACTTACTTGTATGCCATTATAGAAGAATGTGGAGTTTTGGAGGCTCTCTGAAGATGCTGGAAGGATGCCTTTTTTCATAGCCATGAGAGGATTTAATGATGATATCGCTGCTAAGTTCTACAATTCATGGGGGGAGACAAAGTACTGTAAATTGGAAGCATTGGGTTTGAGGTGTCCCCACGACTGATTTCTGCTGCAATTGGCTTACAATATAGTGGTCTAAGAGTGGCTAAAATCAACAACTAAACTACCAAAGGTTTATTGATAGTTTCCTTGAAGGGGAAGAGAAGCTCGAGTGGTGCTAGAATGGCTACGATAGGGAACAGATCCTGGCCCCTTACGGGGTGGCCTGTGTGCTAATAATGAAATAATTTACCCTAGAGGGCAGGTACATAAAAATTCACGGGTATCACTTCCCCTTTATTTTCTATATTAGGAGAAATGAAAAGATTAACATTCTCTTTTCTTTTTTTTACTATTATGTTCTCTTAAGAAATGCAAGGCTAAAGGGGCTTCACATCCCCTTCACTAGGGCCTGATTCAGTGCCTCTATAATTATGCCTCAGCCATCACTCCCCTTCTAGGCCCATCCTTGGGAAATGACCCCAATGCTAATGTCACCCAAGCAAACCAATTAGACCCCCACCCTCTTCCTCCTAGCAATAATCATGGTGAGGGCACATCCTCGGTTAAACCTCCCCCTAAAAAACCCCCAACTGTTCCCTTAGTTATGAAACAATCTTCCATCAAAGGTCTCCTTATCAAATGGGACCTGGTTGTCTCGAATGTGAAAGGTAAGAAGAGTATCTCGAACCCTCTTGGTAATCCCTTGGGAGCTAAGAGGAAAGGTCATGATAGTGTAGAACCTAAAACAACTAAAAAAGTTACCATTGAGATAAAAGATGAGGACAAAGAGGGAAAAACGAACAACTCTAGTAGTGGGAAGGTGGAAGAAGGTCAGCTAGGTTGGCAGGCCAGTCAGTCAAAGGAAAAAAGCTAAATTATGAAGAACCTGAAGACGTGGCTCTGGCCCCCATAAATATTAGCAAAAAGGAATTTTCTTTGGTACTGGGTGAAGACCTCTTAGAGGATTTTGTTAGTAGTGATGAAGATGAAGAGATGGAGGGTGCTGACCAAGAGGTGGTCCAGGATTTGGAGGACAATGAAGATGAAGGGGATAAGGAAATTGCAAAAGAAATTAAGGACGTGGATATGAAAGTTATAGAAGATGTGGACGGGAAGGCCATGGTGGACATGGAAGAGGATATGCAGGCTAAAGATAGGCCCTTGGAATTTTATCTCACTCAATTCTGGGAGCTGCAAGATAAAGCGAACAAAATGGATAGGGCATTCAATAAGTTAATGTCTAATTACTATGGGTATCATGCAAAGGGCTATTTTTGGCACTGTGAATGTAGTGATCCCATAATAGTGGTTTACAATTTTTGGCCAAACTAGACACTGAAATTATTATTTTTAACTAAATCTTCACATTCGGGCAACTATAACGGCTAAACCGTGAGGAATTTGAAGATGATGCAAACTAAAGTCACGTCACATTTTGTCTGTAGATTATAAAAATATTTTTTTCAAAATTTTTGGAATTAGATTGCACTTCTTTTCCATCTCCCAGTGGTTTTTTTCTTGAAAACAACATTTTAAAAAGTGACACACACATAGCATAAAATTTTTTCCATGAAGGATAAAATTATAATTCTTTCAAATTTAGATTTGTAACTCCAATATCTAGTGCTTCCACTTGGTTAGATAGTTTTTTATTGAATATTTTTTCTTTAATCAAGTTTCAAAGTCAAACCAATTACAATTCGGACAACACGATCGTATAATCGTAACTTTTTTTGTATATCAAAATTCATTTTTTTGGTTGGATCAAGGACTTCAATATCGGTGCATTCATATTTTCAATTTTTTGTTGATAATATGCTATTTTTCACATGTATAAAACAAAGACCATTTTCGATGAAAAACCTATGTTTAATAAAACTAAAAAACAAATACATAATAAAACCAAAACATATTAAAATTATATTCATTGGATAATCGTTAAGAGGACTACCTGATTCTAGTTGGGTTTGTAAAGATTCCTCCATTTTCATCCTCAACCCGAGCTTTGAAGCGTAAGAATTTAGGTTTTGTGAACAAGGTCAAAATCGGGAAAAGGGGTTGGCGAACGGGGTTTGAAACCCCTTCCCAAAAGGGGTTTTCATTTGTTTTGTCCGTGCATGCATTAAATGGGTTCATTTCGAACCCTAGTTCAAAACAAACCCTTTTTTGGTTCATTCGAACCCCCAGAATGAAATTTTTTGGCATGGGGTCATTTTTTACAAGTTTTCCTTCCTCATTCGAATTGTAAACCACTTTTGTGGGTTTACCTAATGGTTCGACCAAAATCATGAAAGGTCGTAGAAAGATGAACTCCTCTCAGCTTGAGGAGATGCAATTGGAAGATAAAACTATAATGTTGATGGAACAGTGTAGCGAGGAGATGGAGTAGCTGATTGATGAATGAGACAATTTGCAATCCCAGAAAGTAACATGTGTCTTCTATGTCTCTAGTTTTTGGCTGCCATGTAATAGTACTTTCTGGGCCTAGGGTGATTCCACAATACTGGTTTACAATTTTTGGCCAAACTGGACACTGAAATAATTTTTTCTAACTAGATCTTCACTTTCAGGCACCTATAGCAGCTAAACCGTGAGGAATTTGAAGATGATGCAAACTAGTGATTTGTGACATTTTGTCTGTAGATTCTAAATATACTTTTTTCAAAAAAATTTGGAATTAGATTGCACTTCTTTTTCCATCTCCTTTGAAAACTAGTTTTTTTTTTAGTAAACACCATTTTTAAGGAGTGACGCTCACCGTATACAATATAACTTCTTTTCCATGAAGGATAAAATTCTATTTTTTTCAAATTTAGATTTGTAAGTACGATATCTACTACTTCCAATTGGTTTCATAGTGTGTTATTGAATATGTTTTCCTTAATCAAGTTTTGAAGTCAAACTAATTACAATTTAGACATAGGCGAACCATATACAACGTAATGCTTTTTGTATGTATCGAAATTCTTTTTTTTTTTTGGTTGGATCAAGGACTTCAATATCTGTTGCAATCATATTTTTTCAATTTTTTTTTTGATAATTTGCCATTTTTCCACATGTGCAGAACAAAGAACTTGATTTTTGGTGAAAAACCTATGTTTAATAAAACTAAAAAAAATAAATACATAATAAAACCAAAACATATTAAAATTATATTCATTGGATAGCTCATCCAAAGGACTACCATCATCCAATTAGTTTTGTGAAGTCTCCTCCATTTTCATCCTCAACCCGAGCTTCGAAGGTGGGAAAAGGGGGGTTCGAGCGAACCCCCTTTCCACAAAGTTTTTCTTTTTCTTTTTTCTTGGGAATAGTGGGACCCTAAATTTAATGGGTTCGTTCAAACCAGGGTTTTGGTGAACCCCTTTTGGATTCACTCCAATCAAAAGTTCGTTCGAACCCCCAAAAACCAATTTTTTTTGCATGGGGTCATTTTTTGCAACTTTTCCTTCCTCACTGGAATTGTAAACCACTTTTGTGGGTTTACCCCCTACGTGCCCTCTTGTTTATGTTGGTCTATGCTCTATTTTTTGGTCTTTATCTATGTGGTTGGATTTTGGCTTTTTCTGTTCCATTCTGGTTAGGGTTGCTATTTTGTTGCAGGGTGTTGGTCCATTTTTTTGACCCTACTATTTTGTGGTGGTAGTTCTCCTAGCCGGCTGGCCTGTTCGTTGTTCTCTATTTGGGTTCAGGGGCCCTTTCCCCTGATTTTTTTATCAAAAACATATAAGAATGTACCAATTGTGCAATAAATGTCATAACATTTAATAACTTCACTAAAATTAATAATGTCATCATGTAATGACTTGCATCAAAAACTATTGAACTACCATCATAATATTTTTCTATCATCATGTAACATATCACAAGGTGCAAGACTATCATGGATATCCAAAGAACAAAAATAAATGTAAAAGACTAATTGTCACAAAACATGTCATATGAATATTTTTATTTTTAAATAAAAGGTGCCTATAAATTTAATATATTGAAATTTGAAAATATATGTAATTACAATTGTGCACAAAGTAAAGAAAGCTAGAGTCCTTATAGAACAAAGGAGGAAACATTCATAACTAGTAGTGTTACGAGGACAAAAAGAAAAAACAACATAGAAGGTCCAAATTATTGAGAACCAAAAGACGAAAAGATCACATTCACTAGTTGCCAAGGAGATGGTTATGCAGGAGTGGCCATCAGGAGAATATAGTCTTGAATGTAACCGAAGGTGAGTGAATTCAAAAATTTAGCATCCTTACACCAAATTCATGGTGTTTGAGATGAAATAAGAGACAACATAAAAAACTAGAGCACCTTAATCCCCCCTAAGAAATTCTAGCACCTAAGATTATTTGGATGGCCCTTGCAACACAAGGACAATCTAAGGAAAAGACATGAACTAGCATGGTGGAATGGGAAATGGAGAAAAAGCTCAAGACAATTTATATTAGTCATAACTGTAACAATAAAGGGTAGGGTTATCTCATTAATATCTATCATTTAAGGAACATCATCATGATCTAAAGAATAGAATGACAAATATCTAAAGGGAACACGTCATATTTAACGTAGATCACCATCACTAATCAAAGGAAGAGGAGAAACGAGATGAAGTTCATGGATAAATGGAGCGTATCCAAAAGGGAAGGGAAGACAATAATTAAGGATTTTTTAATGGGTATATGTTGTCATTTGGTTATTATTAACATTTTTATCATCTAAATTTAGTTAATTTTAGGGTTTTTATAAGTGTTCATCTCACCTATAGTTGATGGATTTTCCCCCATTCTAAAAATGAAATAGTCCCAAGTAAGAAAGTATAACTATTCAAGATACACATATTATGCCATTGTATAAAAATTTGGGACCTAGTTGACCCAATTTTCCATGAACTATTTTTTATTTTCTATACTCACCCATATAAATATCCTTGTTTGAAAATTATATATTTATAGAAAATTTTGATGGTAAGTCACCATACAAGTTATATAGTGATAGAACAATGTGGACTATAGATATATATAGAGTCAAAAATTGTACTCTCTTAAGGTGAAGGTACAATTTCACGTTTTATTTAGAACTCGCTTTAGTATCCTCTCCATTATTGCATTTTAGAGACATTCCCTGGCCTTGACCTTTCCTATCAACCCAAGAGAACATGTCAATGCTACCCTAAAGAATGCCTTATCAAGATCATATATAATCAAATTTATCTCAACAAATGCCCATTTTTTGAATAAGTCCTAATTAAACAAACCTTAAACTTGTAAATCAAATTTGGATGGGTGCAAAAGGGTTGGATAGTGGCAATAACACCCTAGTCTAGGTGTTTTTCCCGATAAATTTGATTTCCCGTTTTTATCAATCTCTAATTTTGGAGATGTGAATTCAAATTTGGGTCTTGGTAGTGAATCAATCTCAAAAAATTAAATTAAATGAGTTGGTCTACACTTTAATTTATTCTTATTTTCCACTATAAATATAAGAATTATTATTTCAAAGTAAGAGAGAAGCAATAATAATATAACAAAGCTATGCTAAAATACATTCATTTTATAGATTTACAAGGAAAATTTTAGAATTAATCAAGCTAGAAAAATGATTGGAGTTTGATGCCAATATGACATGATGAAATTTAGGTTTTGGAGATAACTTTGGCTTCCTTCAAGCACCTAATGACTTTTTTTAGAGTGGTCTCATCTTCAAACTTTGATCTCCTTGCTGCTTGAAGTAAGGTATTTGCATATTTGCATTTTCCCTAGGGTATTTGACTTTCTCTTGGGTTGATCTTACTTTTGTCATTTAGGAATCCTTATCTAACACACTTGAGTAGGATTTTTTTCATTTTAGCTCATTAAAACCTTATACACACTCAAGGTTAAGAGCACACACATTTATTAGTTAATCAATCAACTATTTGTGGAGGTAGAAATACCAAGATGGGGGTTTGACCAAGGTAAATTCCTATATAGCCACCCCTTTCCCCCTCTTTGCTATGATTTTGTAGGTTCGTATTTGAAGATGACAAATTGCAAAGTGGAAGAGTAGAGTGCCAATTTGTAGGTTTGAAGTTAGAAATTTTCAAAGTAGGATTCACACTTCTTAGTCAAGGCGTTGGCACCCTTGACCTCCCAATTTAGCATCAAATTTGCAGAACAGGTGCACGAAAATTTGCCCTTCTCAAATTTGTCTTCAATCTATTTTTTTTTCTATGTGAATAAATTGCATTTTAAAATTAGGTTACATATTGTTAAAATCAATTAAATCCACATTAAATTCAATCAATTTTTAAAACGATAAAATAAATAGGTCCAGGACACATTTGCTAAAGATTGGCTCTCTTCTTAGGTTGTTAGCCAATCTTATCACCTTGTCGACTTGGCTTGTAATGTTGATGTGGATAAAGATTGATCTTAGTAGTCTATTCACTAGGTCTAGGATTTCTTAAATATACCCTAGCACTGGTCAACACTATGAAGGAGAAAGCATAAACAACCTAGGAGAATAAAATCTCCACAAAACATACATCCTCATCCATAATGTTCATATGCGTGACTTTTATTTGATAAGGTCAACTGAATAATTTTATCTATCTAATGGTTATTGTGATTTATATGTGATAATCAAATGTGTTGATTATGCAAGTATGTGTTGAACAAGATGTTCAGTCATGATGGGTTAATGGTTATTTAGTTGCTAGTAGTGGCATTATGTATATTAAATGTATTAAGTTATGTGTTGAACAAGATGTTCAGTCATGATGGGTTAAGTTGTGCGAAATGGGACCTTTTCATAGGATCCTATAGGTTATTGATTTTTATGTTGAGTTATGTATGGTGTGCATCATGAATTATGTGATTATGTTTTATGTGAGTTTTGAATTTCAAATTTTAGAAAAGTGAATTTTAAAGTGTATTTAGAGGGGTCTAGGGTGTGTTTTGTGTGTAAAAGTTGGCCTAGGACCTAAAGGTATAGGTGGGAAGCTTATATTTGTTATTTGAAATCTTTTAAAAAGTGTTTTACCCCTCCTTTTGTCGCCACTCATAAAAGTGACGAAAAGGGAGGGTGGTTAAGTGGTTGAGGTGGTCATGTGAGGGAGTTATTCTCTCTTTTCTTTAAAACTTCTTCCTCATAGAGAGGAGGGGGTTACCTTGCTTATTTTGTTCTTTGCACTTTTGTGATCTTGGTTTATGGGAGATTTTTGGAGAAGGAAGAGGAGGATATTGTTGGAGAGAGAGAAGACTATCCATCCAAGAGAGTCTACCATTGTTGGGATTATAACATTTGGAGGTATTCTTCTTTAATATTTTGTAGCAATATGTTGTGATTTCTTAAAGGTGATATTGATTTGAGGTTTTTGAACTTGAGGGTTTTGATTTGAGAGTTTCTACTTGAGGTTTTCTTTTGATGTGAATTATCTTGTGGTATGTGTTGTATCATTTTTGTGTGATATTTTTAGGGGAGTTGACCCCCTCTTGTATAGAGAAGTCTTTGGTCCTCCACATGCAGGAATTTTGAGTGGGAGAAGCTCCCTCACATTGGGGCTTTTCATTTTTTGGATAAGAGTATCCTGTTTAGGTAATAGCCATTATTGGGGGTATAAGTACTCTTGTATCTATGGGATATGAGTATACCCTTGTTTTTTGCATATATACATTGTTGGGAGGAATAAGGGTGTGGATTGGGTTGTGATTTTATGGCTTTGAAGTATTGTTGTTGTTGTTGTTGTTGTGGTGTTGGTATGGAGATCATGTGGAGTAATATTTAGAAGTTATAATTATGATGTTATATTATGTTTCCCAAAGTTTGGATGAGCCCCTACTCCCCTTAGGTGGTTTTCCCTTGGGGTAAACCAATGTGATAAAAATATGTCGTGCTTTTGAAAATAGCTTGATATGAAGGTTTGTTGTATATGTGAGATATCATTGTAGTAAATGTGCTTGAGAATGTGAATACCCCATTCTTGAGGGTGAGTTGTTCACAACCCTACGGTTGGATGAAGAGTCCATTGGTACATTGTTGTTTTCATTCATTTTTGTTATTTTTAGGTCTTCTTGAGGAAGTCTTTGAAGATGCTATGATAATTGTGCAAGTCCTTTTGCAAGAAGGGAAAATTTATGTTGGAATCAAGAGAAGATGTTCTTAATTGGTCTTGTGTTACATTTTCTAGGTTCATGTGTCCTTGCAAGAGTTGTAATTCATTTATTTGAAAAATAAGAGATTGGAAAATGATGTTATTAGTAGTATTTCAAGTAAGTTGTGTTTGCATAAAAAAATATTTTATGAGTGAAGAATTATTGTATTTTACTTTATTGTTGAACCCGTTTAGATGTCCTTGCATTTAGTTGAAAAAAAACTCTTAAGATTGTCAAACTAGATTATTGCTTTAATCGATGTTTCACAAAGAGAGAGGATAAATAGGTATTTAATGTTGAAGTACAATGTTAAGGAAATTAAAATTAACCTTTTTATTAAATCTTATTGCGAGTTCAAATCCCTATTCTTGCATGAGTAAAAGGAAAAAGAATAAGATTTGGGGTAAAATTGCAAAACTTATATAACAGACCTGATTACTAATTAAGGATATGTGTTAAATTTTATGGCTTGCTTGTATCTTGAGGTGTAAAGTCTATTTTACTATACAACTAGATTTGTATTGATCGATAAGAAGATTTACAAACTTCCTTTTTCAAATTTAAAACAAACATATTATAATGTCTCAACTAGATCAAGATTTTTTTGTGTTAGGAGTATCTTTTATGTAGCAACCTCTGTGCATAAAAAGAAAAAATAATAAGTTAGTTCATAATGCTAGCATGAAACCAAAAAATAAATAATTTAGGATCTTCTTGGGTTAGAGGCATAAAGTAGGAAGGTATTCACTGATATTGGTAGTTATAACCATTCCAAGACCTGCATTCCCTTTTAGTCACCCTTGCATCCATGTCAAGAGAAAATGAAAGGTTGTTAGGCAACATAAATATGTGTTCGGATGTGGCACATTGGTCTCCATCCTTGGGTACGATAGAAGTAAAAAACTAAGCAAGCATGCAAAGGAAAAGACACTATGACTTCATGTCGTGACATTGTGAAGTAAGGCAGAGGATGTCGCCTGGTGCGCAACCACTCCAGTTTAGGGGGGTGGTTGTGGGTTGCCACCCCTACAGGTGGCATCGACCCATCGATATCCTCTCCCTTCCTGTTCTATGCATCAAAAACTTTTTCTGCCTCCCATTCACACAATTTACTTAAGTCCCCTCAATCAAAGTTTCAATCAACATTTTTTTCTCTTTCCCTTTAACTCTTATGGTTGTTGTGGTTGGCATAAATGGGTGAGTCAATTTTCTAATTCACCATCCTTCACCCCATCTATATGCACAACCTTTTTATAGTGCTTGAAACAAGGAAAATAGGTTAGTCTACCTTTTTGAGAGATAGAACTCAAAGGACCTATTTCACTCAAGTTTCACTCAAGGATACCTTAGAGATCTCAATCTAATGATAGAATGAGGGAAAGATATATGCAATAGGATTTCCTAGGGTGTGATTAGAGGTATGAAAGGGGTTCACCACCAAGCTAGGGCTTGGAAAGACAAGTATCATGCAAAACCAAATGATAAAACCTAGAATGATGTGCAAAACTTAAGTAAATGACCTAAAAATGAGAGAAAATCAGAACAATAAAATGAGAAAGTACAGAGGCGCACCTGGAAACTTGAATGTGCTTGGAATAAGCTCTGAAATGTTGATTTTAATTTTCATTGGGACTCATACAACAAGATGGGAAATTTAGTCCCAGATGAGGGTTTTTGGGCGGGAATAGAAATCTGGCAGTGACAAGTCTGGAACTCCTAAAATATGGAAAAATCCCTGTATTGGGACTCATATGCCAAAAGTGGCATATCGGTCCCGTTCAAATTTTTTGGGGGGTCAAAGTCTGAATCTACTCTTCTATCTCTTCTCTTCCTTCCAATCCTGATTTCTGGATTTGAGATGCTAAATTCTACCATGTAGGTATCTTTTAGTGATCTTGTAAAAAAGGTGACAACTTTGACAACTTTGCAAACTTGACAACTTCTTCCAATCTTGCTCTTTAATGTATCCTCAACCTAGATCTACAAATCACACACTAAAGAGAGGGAAAAATGTTGTTTTTTTAATAGAAAGGGGTTTGCCTTGGTCAAACCCCATTTTGGTAATCAAACCTTGAAATGAAATCAACTAGAAAGAAGGAATGATGAATGAACAAATATGCAATGTTGCAACTCACCAAACCATTGAATAAGATGCTGCAATCTTGTAAGTAATGGATAGCATGAATGTGGATCTTAACTCTTGCTTGAATGATATGGACTTGAATTAAATGCTTGCTTGACTCATAAAACCCTACATCACAAATGTTAGCTCAAAAACAAACATGATGCATGATGAATTTGACATGATGCTTAATACTTGAATGATGCTCTAAGACACTTGAAAATAAACTCTTGAATACTCTTGAATGCTCTATAATGCTCTCACTTGAATGCTCATAAGATCACTTAAATTGCTAGGAGTAAATATGTGAAATAACCTTGTATTTATACTTGTTTATGCCATTTTTTTTGAAATTACAACACTACAAGCCGACGTTAGATCTAGGAGAATAAAATCCTGCCAAAAATTTGAATTTAAATTAAGCCTAAGATAAGAGGGAATCATACGCTAGTTGTGGCATATGAGTCCCATTAGGCTAGGCTTGGGACACATTTTTCAAGAAATTCTTAGTTTAATGTGAAATTCAGATCTAGGCCCCAAAACCTAAGTGGGATCCATATGCCCAGGGTGGTGTATGAGTCCCAAATCACTCAATTTGGGCCATACAATCCAAAAAAACTAAATTATGATTGGTCAATTGATGTATGTCGGGATTATCCTCAGAAAGATGCATTAATTAAGGCTTGTGGATGCAAAATAAGGCCAAATAAGGCATAAAGAAGCCCAATTAATTAATAAAACCCTAGGTTAGTGTGAAAGTGTAAGAAAACACCTTATAACACCCTAAATAAGGTACAATTTCCATTTGGTTCACAAGGGCCCAAACAAGTGTGAAAATGTAAAGGGCTACATTTTTCTACACCATAGTGCTAAATTGCCTTGAATCCTTCAATCTTCCCACCATATTTATTCCTGCAACTCAATGAGAAGGTACAAGAAGTTGAGCAAAGTCAACCTAGGTGTGGAAGAAATTATCATGCCAGTTTGGATATGTGCCATTTAATATAGGGGAAAATTTGGTTGGAATTTTGTTGCCAGATAACTTAATTCATTTGTTAGAAAATAGATTAAGCCTCAAGGATGTGTAGAGAAGGGGGAACCGTCACCACTGAGACTCTAGGTCACGAAAGATCCCCAAGGAATGGGCTACCCTAAACTACCTTGGGTTTTCTAAATAGATTGAAAAGGACAAGGTACTAAGGTTGAAAAGGAAGGGCAAATAGCTTGTTGCTTTCCTTCTACTAAAACCAGATGTTCATAGGGTTAGAAGAGCTAGTTTCAAAGGTTCGATCTATTGCCCAGGCAACTCACTGTTTTAGGATGACAACGCAGATATCGGACTCCAATGCAGTGTACTGGTTTCTCAGGGATGTGTTGGCTTCTGTACAGACAGGGGTCCAGAAAACAGACAAAAACACAAGGAAACCTACTAACTACCTAACTATGTGATGTTTTATGTTTTGATAGAGAATGAAAAAGTATAGAAACAACAAATACAATGAAAAGGACACTAAAAGGAACTATGCTAGAAATGATAAGAAAAGTGGGAAAATATACCTTTTTACCCATGAGTTGCTTCTTCAAGTAGCTTCGCTCGAAAACACCTACACACAAAAATGAGAAAAATGTTGGGTTGTATTTGAGGCCTGCCTCAATTAGACCACCATTTTAGTGTTCCCACCTCCACAGACAACTAGATAGCCACAACGTATAGAAATCGATAAAGGAAATAGAATGGAATTTGTATTACTAGGTAGAGAGCACAAACAACTAAAATGATACTCAATAAACAAGATGATGCAAATGGAAAACAAATAACAATATCACCTTCTCAACTATGAGCACTCAAGGCTAATAATGAAAGAAAGAAGCTTGACGATCCTCCAATGGCGATAGTGTTGCTGTAACAAGAACGTGATGTTGGATCCAAAATGAAGAGCTTGCAGCTAAGAGAAGTGGTGTAGAAGCACAAGCATGAGAGTAGAATGCCAGAGAGTGAAGCAAGTCCAAGAGAGTGAAGAGAGAATTAAGGAATGAGAGTTGATAGATTTTAATTAGCAAAAGGGAGATAAAAGGCTCAAATTTCGTCGATCAAGGAGGCAGGAAATGCTACACTTCGCACCCAATAGGAAACATAATGTTTGTACTAATTCCAAGGGTAGGAATCTTGTCAAGACAGAAGCGCAATGTGCAAACGTCCACACAACATGCACACCTCCCCGAAAAATATTCCTCCATCGACGCAAAATGACGCAGCCAGGTGGATAGAGCAAAGTGGCAATGGTGAAATTACATCATTGGGAACTTACATTTTCTAAGGTATGAAAATTAAATGGGGAATTTTCCTAGGGGTGCAAATTTGCACCATTATATTTTTCCCCCACTTTAGCAAGCATGCATGTTAGTGCGAATACGAGGTAAAGTAGAAAGAGGTTGAAGAGAATATACCTTAACCGTTGAGGAAGCAGATATTTGATCTGGCACACCTGGATGTGTAGGAGATAGATTTATAGGTTCTCAGTCCCATAGGGTAACCTTGATGTAAAAGAGAGAAAGAGATGGCTCTATAGGCACTTGCTCCTGTGGAATTGGCTCCATGGGTTCTCAATCTCATAAAAGTTGAACAAAGGCTCTATAGGTTCTCGGTCCTACAGAAAGAAGGAGCTTCACAGGTTCTTGATCCTACAAAGGTAGCACCATAGGTTCTCGGTCTTGTGGGGCTTGACATGAAATGACTCTACAAGTGCTTGGTCCTAAAGAGTTTGATGTGAAAGGCCCTTACAGGTGCTCGGTCCTACAAAGTAACATGTTAAGCTGCAGAAAAAGCATGTTAGGTAGAAAATCCAAGACAAAGAGACATATCACATAGCAAGCAATTGAAGGAGAAGTTTTCAAAGGGGTCCCTTCGGGAACCCATCAAGACAGCATGGGGCCCACACAAAGGGACACTCCGATTTGAAAAAGTGCAACATTTTTTACAAATGATTCTGCCATTGAAAAGAATCCTTTTGAAAGATATCTTTCATTAGGGAATCCGGTAGAAAGAATGCTCCTTCTCAAAGGCAATTTTGTAGACTTCTTCATAAAAAAAAGTACTCCTTTTTTGAAGGAATTTTTTTTGATTCTTTTACTATGAATTTGTTTTCAAAAGAAAAATTTCATGAAGGTGTCCTTGTTGAAAAATGCATTTTTGAAAAATGAAAATTTTTTAGTAAGGGATTCATTGGCCATCAAATTCACCTTATTTAAAATCGGAGAAGTATGGTAGCCCCCCTTAGGATGGTGCTTGTGAAATAGAGAAGCATGCAGCATCCTAAGGAGAGAAAGAAGAAGCAGGGATGTTGTGGCCCACGATGCATAGTGAGATGTAAATGTGGAAATGTTGTCACACACATGAGGGACAACGCATAAGCACCACAACATCACTAAGCAAATAGAGAGAGACAAACAAAGACAAAGAAAATGAGAAACAAGAAGAGACGAAGAAATCAAGAGTTAAGGGGGATCTGGGAGTTTGGGGTCAAATCAATTCATATATATAAATAGGTAGCACGTGATGTATGAACGAAAGATCATCAATCCCCAACGTTCCAAGATCATGAAGAAGAGAACATGAAGACAAAATGAAAATGAAAATTTGGGTCCACATGGAAGAGGGCCTAAATGGCCTCAATGCTTTGCATCACCCCCAATTGTCAAAAAGAAAATGCATAACATATAGAAGAATGATGAAACACATAGAGGAAGTTCACAAAAAATTTTCTAGGCCTGTATCCAAGCACCTACAAGGGTAGCAAGGGTCTTCCAGGAAGGATCACAAACACATAAATACAAGCATAGGGGGAGCACAACACACACACAAATCTAATCTATAGATAAAGAAGAGGTAACACCGTACTCATCAACCAACAGGTCATCCTGCTCCCAATCTAGATCATTATACGGGGAGGGAGGATAGGCCTGCAAGGGATGGATAGCAAGGGGAGTACCCTCCAACTTTCCTGCAACAAGGGCCAAGGAAGAAGGCCCCTCGAGGTCTTCTTCCCTGAGCTCTTATGAGGTGAAGGTCATTGATCTTGCAAAGATCACTGACAAAGTTGGGACATCATCCACCAAGATAAACATGCACTTCACCAAAGTGCCATGTGTTAACTGGGTGGGAGAAGAAGGAGGCACCTAAGATCCACTACCAAACTCATCGAGAGGGGCAGTGACAAACTCAGGGGATGCAGGGGTTGCCTCTGTCACGAGAATGATGTAAGACAAAGCAGAACTAGATCCCGAAGAAAGTGATCCATTCTTCTGACCACCACTTGAAGTGAGGTCATCCTCTGGTTTGCGCTTAAAAAGAGAATGTTGGATCCCCATGAAAGAATAGGAGGTGGAGGAGGGAGAAGATAGATTCGTGACATACACCATTGTTGTGCTCAACATGTCTATGGGCTAAGAAAATGGATGGATTTCCAGAAGGGACATAAAAAGAGGAGGCTCCACAGAGGGAGCGATGAACACCTTCACCCTTTTGGGGTGAGGATCATCAACACCCATTGGGGGAGCCAAAAGGAGAACTAAGGCAAGTAGAATTGAAGCAAAAGGAACATAAGGAAGAGGTACAATAGGAGGTGCCAAAACAAGAGCTACTGGATCCCCTTTTGTCTTTTGCAAGGTAGCTTGTTCATCACCTAGAGCCTCTCCTACACTTGCGTTCAAACGCAAGCTGGTTACATCAGCTTCGGGCATTAGAATTCATAGCCTGAGAAGGGACGAGAGGCTCTTGTTCTTCCATAAAAGTGTTCTCCATAACTATTGCTGGTGGAAGGAAAGCCTCTTGGACAAGGATAGGAGTAGCGAGCGAAAAAAATAGCAAGTGGAGAAGCAGACACGAGTGCCTCAACAACGGGCCTCTTCCCATTCATTGCTAGAGGGGTAAGAGGAAGAATAGTTGGAGGCCATGGAGGCCGAAACACAGGGGAAAATCCATGAGGACCCTTCCCCTTGCCGTAAACAACAGGTCTAGGAACTATGGGCAAGATGGGAGGTTCGAACACTTAACGCTTAGCTTTTCACCAAGTAGACACCATCGGGCTCCCCCTGTGAGGCATGGGAGAAGGAGCTGAGGATGCCACAATAGGATGAGAAGTGGAAGCAAATGGAGTAGATAATACAGAAGAGGAAGGCCCATGGTCGCGAGCAAGCTTCCCCTTACTCTTTTTCTGGAAGGAGGAGGTAGCTTGTTGCTGCACAATCATATAACCTTTTACTAAAATGGCATAGGGGGATATTGGATAGGTCACTTTTTCCCCCCACATGACACTAGTGGTTTGTAACTGGTGTCATGCACAACATGCACAGATCCCTCATGAGAGAACTTGAGACATTTGTGAATCATCAAAGCGACGCCATTCATGGAAACCAACCATGGATACCCAACTTCACCTTGAATAGGTACAACTTCAGAATTATGAAAAAAGTGGTATCAACAGCCCTGGGTCCCACCAAGATCGAAAGAGTAATAGAACCAATAGAAGGAATCGAAAGTCGATTGTGTGTGCATATAGTAGCCTTCGACTCTTCGTATTCCTCCCTATGTAGAAAGTTTATCAACAGAGTTTCTTCCATTATAACATTCACTCGACTCACAAGGTCAACCAAGACACCAGTCACAATCTTCCCATTGACACAAGCGATAATGTACAAGGGAGAAGGTTCTTTATTCATAGGTAAATCCTTCAAGGTAAAAGTTATGTCTAGTGATTTGCTCACAGGCTAAGCGGAAGGAATACGTGTGAATGAGACTATGTTAACATACACAGGTGGAACAAACTTAGTAGAAGTAAAATATTGAGAGGTTGGACAATGACCTATCTAAATTTCGCTCCTAAGTATCCAAGATCCCTTCTAATTATGTAGTTAGGGGTCATAGATTGGGTTGCAAGGTTGTATGCCCTGCAACACACGAATCTACAACACACCTAGGATACAAGAGAAGGTTCTTTGATACCAAGAAACGAAATAGAAATAGTTCATGTCAGGTTCACCAAAATATAAAGGGGGGGCCGTCACCCACAGGACTCTAGGTCATGAAAGAGCCCCAAGGAATGAGCTACCCTAAACTACCTTAGGTTTGCTAAACAGATTGAAAAGGACAAGGTATTGAGGTTGTAAAGGAAGGGCAAATAGCTTGCTACTTTCCTTCTGCTGAAACCATATGTTCATAGGGTTAGAAGAGCCGGTTTCAAAGGTTCTGTCTGCTACCCATAAAACTCACTGTCTGAGGAAGACATTGCGGATCTCAAACTTTAGCACAACACGTTGGTGTCTCAGGGATGCGTTGGCATCCATACAGATAGGGGTCCAAAAAATAGACAAAAACACAAGGAAACCTACTAATTGCCTGACTATGCGATGTTTTATGTTTTGACAAAGAATGAAAAAGTACAAAAGCAAAAAATACAACAAAAAGGACACTAAAAGGAATTATGCTAGAAATGACAAGGAAAGTGGGAAAATATACCTTTTTACGCACGAGTTGATTCTTCAAGTAGCTCCGCTCAAAAACACCTACACACATGGAAACGAGAAAAATGTTCGGTTGTATTCGAGGTCTACCTCAGTTAGACCCCCATTTTGGTGTTCCCACCCGCATGGATAGCCAGATAGCCACAAAGTATAGAAATTGATAAAGGAATTAGAAAGGAAGTTGTATTGCTAAGTAGAGAGCACAAACAACTAGAATGCTACTCAATAAACAAGATGATGCAAATGGACAAAAAAAAATAGTATCACCTTCTCAACTATGAGCACTCAAGGCTAATAGCACCTCAGAATGAAGAAGCTTGAAAATCCTCCAATGGTGATGGTGTTGCAATAAGAACATGATATTGGAGCCAAAATGAAGAGCTTGTATCCAAGAGAAGTGGTGTAGAAGGACAAGAATGAGAGTAGAATGCCAAAGAGTGAAGCAAGTCCAAGAGAGTGAAGAGAGAATCAAGGAATGATAGTTGATAGATTTGAATTAGAAAAAGGGAGGTAGAAGGCTCAAATTTCATCGGTCAAGGAGGCAAGAGATGTTACACTTTGCACCCAATAGGAAATGCAATGTTTATGTTGATTCCAGGGGCAGGAATCTTGTCAGGATGGAAGCATGGCATGCAGACGTCTGTGTGGCGTGCGCACGTCCCCGACACAAATTCCTCCACTGATGCAAAGCAACACGACCAGGTGGATAGAGCAAGGTGGTGGTGGTGAAATTGCATCATCGGGTTTACATTTTATAAGGTAGGGGAAATTAAATGGGGAATTTTCCTAGGGGTGCAAAATCATGCCATTATAGGATGAGATCAGATTTAATAAGAATAGTATGTAAAGGATTGGAATTGCAGGCATTGTTAAAGTGAAGAATAAAGTTGCAAGCATTTCAATAATTAAAATTTCAATAAAAGTATTTAGATGTATCAACTAGGGTGTTTAAGAAGGAAAAACATTTAGTTTCGAGTTGTGAAAATACTTACATAATTATTATAGTTTGAAAATAACAATAGAAATAATAATAAGAATATGGAAATGAATAAACTTTGCAATTCATGTATACATATAAGGAGATACTTTCCTTTAATTAAACACTTGATATATGTGGGTAACAATGTATTTTTGTAATCTTCAAAGAAGGGCTATGATACTTAATATTGGTCGTGTTAAGCCTTTATGTTTCTTTTAAAATCAACTACTTAGTAATTTTAACTTGGTAAATGTTTATTAATTGGAATTAAATAAGGTTATCTAAAATTAGGAATTGGACATCACTTCTCTCAAATAATTGTAAAAAGAAATTCAAATGAGGTATGCATTTAAAAAAAGTAGTTACTTAAATTGGAATTGAAATCCTACCCTATTTGTGTAAACCATAGTCTTAATGAAACTTGAAGGTCTTTCTAAATTTATGAGTAAATAAACTTTAAAACATATGAAAACGTGATGAGAAAGGTTAGTAAAATACTTTAAGAATAAGCAATTGGCAACGAAATCTTACGTAACATATAATGGAAGAAGTTAATTAAGGTATTCTAAAAATCTGAAGATTGATGCTTCCTTTCGACCAAATGTGTAAGGGTCACATAAAGTGTTTAATATAAGTAAATAATTAAATTAAATTGAAAATCTATCTTAAGTAGAGAAAGCAAATAGTCTCAAAAAGGGAGAAGTTAGAATTGTTTTCTAAATATAAAGGGATAAATAAACTTTTGTTTTCAAACTTTCCTTCAAGTGTTGTTTAACATATTTTACTAAATTTGATCAAATGTTACAATCATGTTAGAATTTTCTTTCAATTGTATTTCTTGAATATTTGTGTAAGATGACTTATTTATTATAGCTTTAATTGCCATTTTTTTTATTTTCAAAGAATTAAGTCTTAATTTGCATTAGTAGGTCTTTTATCATTTAACTAGTGGAACAAATGTAATCAAGATAGAGGGATAACATCATTCATAGTTCAATTCTTTAGGAGTAAACTTTGGTTGTCTTAGAACCTCTTAGTGAAAACAACTTAGGATAGTTAAAATGATAAGATGACTTTGTTAACATGATGCCATCAACTTCAAAGTATTTAGAACTCAGATTTGCCTTAGTAAGTGGTGCAGATTGGAAATTTGTGGTAGTTGTGTTTGTTTTAAGTTGGAAATTTTTTAGGGCATAACATATATGATTTGCCAAAATTCTCTAGAGAATATTTCTTAAATATACCCTAGCACTGATCAACGCTATGGAGGAGAAAGCATAAACAAGGGAGAACAAAATCTCCACAAAACATACATCCTCATCCATAGCATAAAAAATGTATAGGAGTATCAAGGATGGATGAATCAAATGTAAAAAAATACAAAAACATATTAAGTTCAATAAGGCATGCATGTAGATATTATAGAGATAAAGATCAAGGGAATCCATGATGTAAGGGTGATATGATGGACCAAAGAAAGATTGAGCAATATAATCCCAAAGCCTAATAAGGGTATGTTAATGATACATAATAAGGGTGGATCCTAGCCCTAACTAGTTTTGATATAAACAATAAACAATAAACAATAAAAAAATCAAATTTAAAAACACTAATGAAACAAGAATAACTCATAAGGGAGAACTTTTTGATCACAAGGGAATATGGAGCGCACTAATTTATGTAATGAAAATAAATTATTTCACCATAATTATTCTAGAGTAATTACTAAAAGAATACTAAAATCATAGGCGTTAGAATGGAGATGGACAATCGATAATACAAAAATAGTACGAAAAATATTAAAAATTTAACAAAAAATGTACTTAGCTCTTAATCTAATGAAGAAAAGACTATCACAAATGTTATAAACTAATTTGCCACCATACCAAAAAATTGGACCTATCAAATAACCTTAGAAAAATAGAATTTTTTTGTTAGACTCTCAAGTTTAAGGCCACACCTATGGAAATGAATTAGCAAAACTCTAATGACTAAAGAAGGTTTCCCTCAATATTTTACACCTATCTCTAGGAAAATGGTGGCTCTAAACTATTATTTGGGAACTTGTTCAATAGGGATTTATTTTCTTTTTGTCAAGCCCATAGATGGGCCAATTTAACAATGATGAATAATGATCAAAGATGATAGGCAACCATCCAACATACTGCTAAGATGATGTAATGTTAATGCAACAAGATTTCACTAGAGACTTTCTAGATTTTTAATATTGATATTCTTTGGATTCTCATAGCTAACTCCTAGATAGCTTAAATGAATTAAGGCCAATCATTAAATTTAGCACCCTGGCATGCAATTTGACATAGTTTAGTTTTAGTCCATTTATAACAACTAGTAAGATGAAAATATAAGCCCAAGTTTAAAATTTTGGATTCAAAAGTTTAGGGTTCATATCTACATGCACAAAAGGGACATGGGTTAATACCACATTTGTAGATGTAGAGAAGGGGGACTCGTTACTCATGAGTCTCTTTATTGTCAAGAGAATTCCAAGGGGTGAACTGCCCTAAACTACCTCAAAAAAGAACACGAGAGTTTTAGAATAAAAAAGAGCAAGTCACAAAGATTTTTTGGACAAACTTACAGGCTCTCAGCCAAAGGACAGAAGTGCAGAATACGAATGACAGCGCGACGTGTTGGCGTCTCGTATGAACCAGAAAGCAAGTTTGTCACAAAAAACAACCAAGTGACTACTAGTGATCTAATTACTAAGAACTTCCAGAATGCAAGAAAGTAATAGAAAGTAATAAGACTGAAATAAGGTAAAGTAAATGATAGAACTAAAGAGGATAGAGAAAGAAAAATTCTCACAACAATCCAAGTAATGAAGCCTCCAACACATGAATGTCTTCAATACTTGCATGCATGTGTAAGATCTGGAGAAAGTGTTGGGGCTGTGTAGGGGTTTGCCTTAGTCAAACCCCCATTTTGGTGTTCCCACCTCCATGGAGATCCAAATTGATAGATAGAGAAATGAACAAAGGAGTGATAAAAACAAACCCCACTCGAGGAGGAGAGCCCATATCACAAAATATAGGTGATAAAAGCAATCCCTGCTTGAGGAGGAGAACCCGTATCACGAAGTAGAGATGCAATTGATAGGGGATGTGACAAATCCCAAGATGCTCACAAGCATAAGGTGAGAGAGATATCAGTTGCAAGGTTTAAGGGAGCCAAAGGCAGAGGCAAAGATAGTTGCAAGAGCCAAGAGTGTTGTAGAGGGCATTGTGATAATGCAAGAGTGATGTAAAGGCTTGAGAGCTTGAGGCTGATGTAACAAACAAGGGAGCTGTGCAAGCAAGAGCAAGATGGTAGAATGTTTGAGAGAGAAGCCAAGAAGGAGAGGAAGGCCAAATGAGTTGAAGAGATAGCTTTTAAAGAGGGAAAAGAAGCTTCCCAGGCGGTTACAAGGCGTCCCCAACCGTTACCACCAACAAAACTTGCTAACAAGTGGAAAAAATGCTTGGAAACGATCGTTTGAATGTTGAAATGTCATAGGATGCTAGCACGGTGCGCAAACGTCCATGATGCGGTGTGCTAGTGTCCAGACACATCACACTACAAAACAACAAGAATGGAAAAAGTCCAAGCTTTAATGCAAAGCTGACGCGTGAGGGTAGCTGCTAAAAAGGGATCTTGAGCATCCGGAGAAGGGAAAAGGCTGATGTAGGGGCTAAAATGAGCCTACACAAATGCTAGGGGAGTGGACACTAAAGCAGATGCAAGAATGTATGTGAAATTGCAAGGGGTGCAATTTTACGACATTACATTTTGCCTCCACTTTAGCGGGCATATGAATCTATACTAATATGCATGCTAAAGGAAATCTACTATACATAAATAACATCATTATGCCAAAAAGATACTGTAGAGGAAGCCGACAACTATTCGAACCAAGGAAGCATGTCCTCAAGATGAAGACCTACAAAACAAACATTTTAGACAAGAAAGACATGCACAAGCAACAGTGTTAGAACATAAAAAGCCACTACATCATGAGGTTAGAACACAACAAACTAAAGGATTTGAATCAACAAAGTGAAAGAGACCTCAATGTAAAGGGTTGTTTCAGTACTATGCGTCGTCCCTAAATTAAGAAATAACACAGAGAAGAAGGTAAGGATTGATCACTTCAAGAGAAGAATGCACCCAAAAGTCAGGGAAGCAACCAATGTCGAAGAGAGAAAGAGCATATACTCAAGATGAAGAAGATGTAGATCTTCGATCTGGTATATACAATTGAGAAGAGAAGAAAGAAGAGAATTTAAGAGAGAAAGGAATGAAAATTCCAAGAGAGATGGCTCCATAAGTACTCTCTCCTGAGGAGGGATTAAAAAATGTGTTGTAGATCCGCAAACCTACGAAAGGTGAACAAAAGGCTCTATAGATACTCTCTACTACAGAGTTGAACAAACTGCATCGGAGGCCCACAGACCAACGGTGAACAGATCTCGCAGGATTAAAGTGCTTCATAGGCCCTCAGACTTGCAAAGAAGGAATTCCCCCAAGTACTCTCTCATGAAGGAAGCCCAATGTAAGGGGACTCCGTAGAGTTAGATTGGAGAGCGGCTTCATAGGTGCACCTGCAAAGAAACATGTTAATCCACAGATAAAACATGTGAGAAGACAAAAAGCCACACATGCAAGCAAGCAGATAGTCATGCCGATAGTCAACGAATTGAAAGAGTTTCAAAGGGGTCCTTAGGAAACCTTCAAAGGAAAAGGGGTCCACTCAATGGACACATTGTTTGAAAAGCGAGGTCTAGTCAGGTTGCTCCCAAGCTAGACACAAAGATATAAGACAAGCTTAGTCGGGCTGCCCCCAAGCTAGACGCTATAGAATTCTTTTGAAATAAAAGCTTTCAAAGGGGTCCCTTGGGAACCCTTCAAGATAGCAAGGGGCCCACTCAAGGGACGCTTCATTTGAAAGGTATAGAGAAGAGAGGGGGTCCCTTAAGGAGGACTCACATCTCCAAAACAAGTTATCATTGCCCCCAACATATAGGGAAGGAGAACCATGCAAGATACTTAGAACATACAGGATAGAGGTAGACCTCAATATCACAAGTGTCATGTGAAGAAAATGTAAGTGCATTAGTCAAACGAGAGTTTGATGGCACCATAATCACAAAGTTGTTGTATTTTATCATTCAAGGCCTTAAATTCACTAGTGGAATGGCCAGTCACTTGATGGTATGCACAAAAAGAATGTTTTGCTTTATCATGCTTATGAGATTTCTTACGTGTAGGAGAAGGAAGAGTAATCAAGTAGGATTTTAGAAGCCACAACAAAATATGCTCTTGCTCAGATAAAGGATGAGGAGTAGGAAGCAACCCTTTCTCTCATGGAGAAAAGCTTGACTGCTCACAAGAAGAAGACATGAAGACAACATACAATGGAGTATGAATCTCTTCAAGAGAACGAGGTTGAGTAGAACTCATGTCGCCATTCAACCATGCTTTTTGTTTAGATTGTTCAGTAGAGCAACCAAGCCCCAAATTACGCTTACGAGGTACGAATTCTATAGGGACCTGAATACATTGTTCATTACGCCCACAACCTTTACGACCATAGCCATATTTAGAGACAAGATTAAAGCCAGGGCCATAACATGCTTGCAAATCTTGAGGAGGATCTCCATAGAGAGCATTATTCCAACAATGAAGATCACACTATTCTATGGGATCACCATCATCCTTCTTGACAGGACTACCAACATTAGCCTCTTTAACAAAAGTGCGATCATTTTTCTCAGAAGGAGGAGGACCGACATTAAGGACATTACAAATATTGCTCACATTATCCCGCGATACAAAAGAATAATCATCTTTGATAGCGAGTGTGGATGATGTTATCAAAAGGTCTGAGTGGATCAGGTCGACTTTATATTCCCCATTGAAGGAATCTGTAAAGTCTAGAGAACCCCAATCATCACCAAGACATGCATTCTCTTGAGAAGAGGTAGAAGGAGAAAACTTAAAATTTTTGCCTCAGAAGGATCTTCTTCAGGGACATCTATCTCAAGAGTATCCTTTATAGTAAGTACTGCTGGAGTAAACACCAACACATTGGAAGACTGAAAGAATAAGAGTAGGCACAACCGAAACCTAACCAACAACTGCTATCTCACATAAGTGCATAGCCTCAGGGTCAGCCTTAACTGTGACTACTCGATTGTTACAAATAAACTTAATAGATTTATGCAAGGTAGACGCGACTGCACCCATAGCATGAATCCATGGTCTACTGAGGAGAAGATTGTAAGGTAAATTTTATGACATAACATATACAAGGGTGGGCATGGTAACGAGTCCCAACCTCAAAGGCAAGACTATTATGCCCAAAGGTTGCTGACCAACATTATCAAACCCACGAATAATAACAAAAGAAGCATTAAGAGAAGATGAATCAATATTAATCTTAGGCAATAGATCTATGCTACATACATTGAGCATTGAACCAACGTCAATGAGAGTATGTCTAATGCCAATATTATTAATGTTAGCTATAATGATAAGAGGATTTGTTTGCTTCTATACTTCTAGAGGTGGGAGTTCCTGTAGATAGAACATAATATTCGACGAATCTGCATGAATATGAGTTATCAACACATCAACATCTGTCGGCCTAGTAGAAGAAGGCAAGAGGATCTTTTGCAAGGCTTCTTGAAGCATACCTTGATAAACCAGAGCAAACTGAAGCAAGTCCCATAATGAGATCTTAGCTAGAGTAACCCAAATTTTCTTGACAAGATCGTAATCACCAAGTGCTTTAGTCATGTGTTTAGGAGCTTGAAGGAGACTTGGTTGTTTATTCATTCTATTTTTATAAGTATGGGCTACCGCTTTGTAAGAGGGACGCATAGAAATATCAAGAGAATCGCTATCAAATGGGACACTATCAATAGAACAAATCCTTTTAGGACTAGCTGGAGTCAGATAAATTACGGGTCTCTTAGGCCTTTGAGGGGAAGCAGAGACATAGATTACATTTATAGAATCAACACAACTAGTGGAATAATTATTCGAAGAAATATTCTCAACATTGATCTAGGGAGGATCAAATGTGGAAGGAGATTCATCATTCAATAATGCATCATCTTTAGAGGAGAGTGCATTAGAATAGAGAAGAGATTCATCATTCACTAATGCACCATCTCTAGAATAGAGTGCATTGGAATGAAGAGAAGGTAAGAGTAATGTTAAGAAAGGTATCAATGATTTCATCCTCTTGCAACAAGATATCCTTCGAAGCAAGAGGAATCTCATGAGAAGGATCAAAGATACAAAGTGACATGGACAAATCCAAGTCACTATCACATGCATGAAATGGAACATCATTAACATTTTGAATATAATTAGATAGTGAACTCATAAAAGAGGATATTAAATTCATTTTGCTGAGAAAAAACAAAAATCTAGATTTTCAGATTTTTTCGGTATTTTCTAGGTTCTAGTAATTGGCATTTTCGGAGGTCTTCTCAGAGTAGAATTTGGGGTCAAAACTTGCATCGGTCCATAAAATTTGATAGCCAAAGGCATGGTATTTTTGTGATTGAATCAATCCTCTTGGATACCTTTCCAACGGTGTAAATGGTTCTGAATTTCGAGCACCAAGTCAAAAGTTATGACCCCACCAAGTTGGGTTAAATAAATTCCTAGTCTTTTGAGAAAAATATTGTGCTTCACGTCAGGTTCACCAAAATGTAGAGAAGGGGGATTCGCTACTCATGAGTCTCTTTATTCTCAAGAGATTCCCAAGGGGCTAATTGCCCTAAACTACCTCAAGGAACAACACGAGAGTTCTAGAATCAGAAAGAGCAGGTCACAAAGCTATTCTGGACAAACTTACACGCTTTCGGCCAAAGGATGGATGCGTAGAATACGAACGATAGTGCGAGACGCTGGAATCCCTTAGGCGCATTGATGTCTCGTATGAACTAGAAAGCAAGTTTGTCACAAAAAATAACAAAGTGACTACTACCGATCTAATTACTGAGAACTTCCAGAATGTGAGAAAGTAACAAAAAGTAATAAGATTGAAATAAGGTAAAGTAAATGATAGAACTAAAAAGGATAGAGAAAGAAAACTTCTCACAACAATCCAAGTAATGAAGTCTCCAACACATGAATGTCTTCAATACCTACATGCGTAAGATCTAGAAAAAGTGTTGGCGCCGTATAGGGGTTTGCCTTAGTCAAACCCCCGTTTTGGTGTTCCCACCTCCATAGACAACCAAATTGATAAATAGAGAAATGAACAAAGGAGTGATAAAAGCAAACCCTGCTCAAGGAGGAGAGCCTGTATCATGAAATATAAGTGATAAAAACAATCCCCACTCGAGGAGGAGAACCGGTATCATGAAGTAGAGATGTAATCGATAGAGGATGTGGCAAATCCCAAGATGCTCGCAAGTACAAGGTAAGAGAGATATCAGTTGCAAGGTTTAAGGGAGCCAAAGGGAGAGGCAAAGATAGTTGCAAGAGCTAAGAGTGTTGTAGAGGGCACTGTGAGAATGCAAGAGTGTTGTAAAAACTTGAGAGCTTGAGGCTGCTGTAGCAAACAAGGGAGCTGTGCAAGCAAGAGCAAGATGGTAGAATGTTTGAGAGAGAAGCCAAGGAGAGGAAAGCCAAATGAGTTGAAGAGATAGCTTTTAAAGAGGGAAAAGAAGCTTCCCGGGCAGTTACAAGGCATCCCTAGCCATTAACACCGACAAAAGTTGTTGACAAGTGGCAAACATGCTTGGAAACAGTCGTTTGGACGTTGAAACATCATAGGATGCCAGTGCAGCACATAGACGTCCGCACGACGCGCTAGTGTCTAGACACATCACACTACAAAATAATGAGAATAGGAAAAACACAAGTTTTAACACAAAGCTGACATGCGAGGGTAGCTGCTGAAAAGAGGTCCCAAACATCTTGAGAGGGAAAAGGTTGATGTAGGGGCTAAAATGAGCCTACACAAATGCTAGGGGAGTGAACACTAAAGCAGATGCAAGAATGTATGTGAAATTGCAAGGGGTACAATTTTACAACATTACAGTAGATATAAACTAAGTGGTAAATGATATATTCATACTAGAAGTCCATATTATTGAGATGTCTACAAACAAATCGTGCTCAGATAAAATTATTTGCTAGCTTCCACATAAAAGTACAAAAATATATCATCTTGCATACCAGCCAATACATAAAGACAACCTAATCATTATATACTCAAATATTAAAAGCACAAAAATAATAATTTTTATGATTACAATATAATATTCTTATGTAACTTTTAATTTTTTTCCCTCTTAGATTTTTCAAACTTCTCTTCTAACTAATCCTCAATGCAAAAATCTAAATTGACAATATTAAAAATTATTAATTATATTATAATGATAAAAATGATTTTAGATAATTAAATTAACTTTATAATATTTATCAACTATGTTAAGAGGCATAATTAAATGATAGTAAGAGTTGGAGTGTAATTAAATAAGATGGCACAAGAAAATTAATTAGAAGTAATAATAGAATTATAAAGCAAACAAAATGTGTAATCTATAAACTTTAATAATTATAAGTTTATTTTTTACATGCATGATTATTTCCATTTGATTATAATGAATAAAATAATTTGAATGAAATAATTATGTACTTAAATGAATAAAATAGTATATAATACTTTAAAATAATTATATAATTAACAATACTATAAATAATTCATAATTTAAATAAAAATGAAATAATATCTAAAAATTTAGATATTTTAAATATATTTTATAAGAGAAAACAATAAATTATATATAAACATACAATATATATCATTCTTTTAAAAAAGTTAAAATAAAAGAATGTATATATAGATAAATAAAACAAACTAACATGAATATCTTAAATACATCTGTCTAAGAGATGTTAGAGATATGACTCTTGAATATATAACTTTTTAAAAAACTTTTAAAAATACATGTTCTGTTTTAAAAAATACCATTTATTTTAATATATAATTCACACATACAATTTTATATATATATATATTTCTAATTTTAATATATATGATTTATTTTTAAAAAAATTACTTCTGATTTTTTAATTTTTTTTTATTGAACAAAACAAAAGTAAAAAAAATAGAAGCTACCAAAAAATAACATAAAGAGATTTACAATACAAACTTCTTAAAGATCACAATGATATTTAAGAAGATTCTTTCCCGCAAGATCCATTTTGAATTCAAATAAATGGAGCAGCATGTACACATTACCTATAGATATGTACAGGGTGCTCACCTATCCCCCTTAAAAAAAAGCTGTTCTGATTTTTGATAAAAATATTTATAATACATTGATGAATAAATAGAAATTTTAATATTCTTCCACATGCTGATTAGATGACAATCATAAGTTGGAGGTGGTGAGGGTCTGTTGGATCAAATCCTTTCTCAAAATTTTGCCGGATGCAGACTTGGGGATTGATGTCACAAATGCCACTCGGCGTATCTTTTTGTATGGTGCAACCTGCAATCAGGCATAACAAGGAATTTCTCTCTCAAATATGAATGGTTCTAACTTCTTCATCAGAAGGGTCTACATATTTAGGTTTAGTGAGCATTTAAAATTTTGTGGTGCTTAGAATACCTGTTTTGAAACAAAACTCTTAACATCCTCTTCCTTTAGTTTGCCACCAGCCTTTCTAACAACAAATGCCATTGGTATTTGACCCGCTTCCTTATCAGGATACCTGTCAATATATGAATTAAGGCTCAGAAAAACAGGGCCAATTAAAGTATGCAAGAACAAGGAAAGCGGCCACTTTGGTATAATCAGCTATTTCTCAAGTTAGAAAGCTCTGAAAGATAAGTGATAAAATCTACTCACGGGATAACTGCAGCATCCGATATCTCTGGATTTGAGAGGAGAAGTTCCTCTAACTCTGCTGGAGCAACCTGCCATAGAAAATAGTTTATATTTTAGTGAGAAGATAGATATTCCGAATATAACTCAAACTGGGAAAATTAATAACAAAGTACCTGATATCCTTTATATTTGATCAATTCCTTTATTCTGTCCACAACAAAAAGGAACCCTTCTTCATCAAAGTAACACAGATCTCCTGTTTTAAGCCACCCTTCTGAGTCTAAGGTTGTTGCAGTCGCCTCAGCATTACTAAAATAACCTGCATGACAGCAACGAGATGCAAAAGCTTCATCAAATATCTGAAAACTTAAAATCTTAGGCATACCATCTTTCATTCTAATAGTGAAAAATTAGAAAGCCCAATCCATTAATACTGAATAAGTGCCAGTTCAAGCATAGGGTTACAAAGTTATTACATATTAAAATAGTTACCAATAATAGACACCAAGTGAATAAGCCCCCTTTAAAATCTCTGATTCATTAGCCCGAGTGCTATCTTATAGAACATACTTAAATACTGATAGCCGTAAACAGCTGGTGTGTTGTAGTCAATACACCAGCATTTTATGTGAAGACTGTTGAAAATGGAGAGCAATCTTTATATTTTCTCAATTTTATTTGGACATCCAAAGATCCTTTAAATAGAAACAATACATAGACATGTCTCCATGCAGACACATAGGGATTGTGATGAATAAATAGCAATCTCTCATTAACTTTATTTCATCACATAAAAAATACATGATGAGGGGCACCTATAACAAATAGGCTTGTTAGCTACCCATGTACAAATGAAGAACATTTAACACCAATACCTTCTTGAAACTATACAAAATTAATCTTTTCTCAAAGGCTTAGTGAAGACATTTGCAACCTGTTCATTGGCTGGTGTATAAACAAGTTTGATTTCCTTGTTGAATACACATTCGCGAATGAAGTGATGTATTTCAATATGCTTTGTGCAAGCGTGGAACACTAAATTCTTGGATATATTCAACACATTTTGATTATCACAATGCACAACTGTGGGATCAAGTTGTAGGTGTCAACGATCCTCAAGAAGTTGTCTAAGCATATTGCTTCACACGTTGCTGCAACAATTCCCTTGTACTCTACTTAAATGGATGACAATGCAACTTGCTTCTTACAACTCCATAAAACAATGGTGAATCCAAGACTGAAGTAGCAACCAAAAGTTGATTTCCTAGAGGCTTTGCAGCTTGCCCAATCTGAATCTGAAAAACCAGCAAATTTGAAATCTTCGCTCCTTGAATATTTCAATCCAAAGCTTTGTGTTCCTAGAAGATATCTTAAAAATCTCTTTGCAGAGGACCAATGACTACTTTTGATGAGTTGTGAATTGGGACAAGATTCTAACTGCACAAGATGTCTGGATGAGTATTAGTCAAGTAAATCAAATTTTATACCAGACTCTTATATGGTGTTTCATTGACTACTTTACTATCTCTATCTTCAATCAACTTAGTTCCTATCTCTATTGGTGTTAGTGAAGCTTTGCAATCTTGCATTATGAACTGCGTGGGAATTTCTTTGATGTACTTCATTTTGAGAGGAATAGTTTTCTAAGTGTTTGTTGTTTACATTGTTGTTTACACTTCTTTTTGATAAAACTAATATTTGGAATCATGAATAGATAGAGTAATAAAATATATCTTTATTCACGCTTGAAGTTCTTACAGAAGTGGACCAAAGACTATCAGCCTGGGATCAGACTCATTTCCTTGACTGTACAAAGTTTATTTAAAGAGTTCAATGACTGCCATGCAAAACACAACTGTTTACCGACTCCTATAACTACTTGAAAGTTGACAAACAATTAATACATAGTCAAATATAACCATATTAATAAAACATAATAAGGGCATTGTATGTTGACTACATTATCCCCCCCCTACCCCACAAAAAAAGTCATCTTCTAGATGACAAAGAAAGCAAGTAATCAAGTAACATCTAGTAAGGTTTTCCAAACTTGTGACAACATTGTGGAGGAAAGAGGACTTTTGGGTTGATGGTTCCCACTGGTAGCCAAAATAGCTTGATTGTTCCAGTGAGCATTCTACAAAGAATGATGAATGAAGATATGGAGTGACTATAGCAACTGGTAGTAGAAACTAACTATCAGAGGAAATCTTGAAGTACACAAGGAGCATTAGTAGAACCAACATATCCAAAATGCATGCCAATGCAAGGAGAATGCATTCACCTATGTCCATATAATTTAATGCACTATGGAAAAGGACTAAACAAACAAGGAACCCAATCTATAACTATACACTTGAGTTTGAAAATGCTTCACCTAATCGATCTTTGAACCCAACTAGTACTGCAAGCACTATAGAGATATTTTCATCACAAAAACTTTATTCAATATCCTCATATTCAATGAATGTACTTTCTCCCAACTCACCTACTTGTAGTTATGATTCCTTTTTCTACCAATTCTAAAGTCTAAGAAAAAACCAATTGCATAAGGATGAACAAATGCAACAAAAGAGTCACCATCTACTTCAATATGATACATAGACAAGGACTAGATAGTAGCAATGGTAGAAGACTATACAACAAAAGAGGAAGGTGTAAATTCTATTGTTTTAGCATTCCATAAGGGTTGTACAACAAAAGAATAAGTAATCAATGGTTGTACAAAATCAACGCGAGCAAATGGAGAGAAATCACTAGACCATACAATAGAGTGAGCAGCAAGAACTAAAGGTTGTACAGCTATAGATTGATTAGATCATATAGTTGATTCTTGAGCATTTTGGACAACAAAAGACAAGTAGGATGAATGTTGTATGATAAAAATGTTGAGTTTGTCCCTAGCAAATTGTACAATACAATTTCCTTGAGAAAATCATACACCATCACTAGGAAGATGAAAAAGAATAGACTAGTCATCATTAGCAGCCCACAATGACCATACAAATGAAGCATTAGCATTTTGAACATCCTGAATGGCAGAAAATGAAGGAGCAAATGTACAATTAGAAGTTGTTGAAGGATCCGTACAATACAAATTGTTGTTGAGGGTTGTACTGTCAAATATAGGAATCTTTTTAGTAGCTATATGATAAATTTTCAAGGTTACCCCAAGTTTCCGGGACGGGGACGGTGGGGACGGCGGGACGAGTCCCCAAGTTTCTAATTTTTGAGGCCAAATTTAGGGACGGCAAGGGGATGGCTATATAAAAATATAGGGAAAATTTAAAAAATATAGGGAAATTTTAAATATTCAATAGATAACATGGATAAGGCATGCATAATATACATTATAGAACATTCACATATAACATTTGTGTTCAAGTTGATATGGTTTATTGGGTATGCATTGATCTTAATGAATAAGTTAGAAGTTATTCAATGGAAAGCTTGATTTTGAACTAAGAAAACAGATACTCTGATGATAATTTTTTTGTTTATTGATAACTGGAACAAGGGAGTGCAGCCTTCTGAGAATGATAGTGAGTTGCATTAGGAAAATAATCTGCACAGTTATCATGTTATTGTTTTGCATGATCAGATGTCCCAGGGCCCGCTATGTATCATCTTCACAATAGAGTAAGACCTGTGAGACTTATTTATGAGGCACAGTAGCATTGAGAACAAGCACTGAGTGTTGGGTTATTCACTGGAATTCATCTAGGCACCTCAGTACATAAACCAATATTGAATAATTGTATTAGTTACACTTATCCAAAGTTTCAAGACAACAAGCAGTGGCACCAATTTATTTAATGGGTGGACATAATTAAGTTCACACTCCCTTGCTATGAAAATGTGTTTTTTGTTTTATTTTGACCATGCTTTGATGCGGGGCACAGTTGACCATCTTGGGGACGGCCAGGGGACTTCTAGGATGGTTAATTGTCCCGAGGACAGCCAGGGGACTCTTAGAAGTCCTCCTGGGTCAGCCCCTGAAGTCCTCGCCATCCCCATTAGGGTCAATGGCGCCCCCGCTTCGATGTTTCCTAAAAAATTTTGCAAAAGGGGACGGTCCCCGCTAAGTCCCTAGGCACTGACGGGGATTTTGGGATGCATCCCTGCATCCCCGTGAATTTTAAGCACAATGTTGTGCGACAATCATAATCAATGAAAGGTTTTATGGTTAAATATAATGTTTTATTTTTAATAATACGCATTTTGAAATTCCATATAATGGAGTCTTTGTCAACATGTTGTATAGTGGAAAAGTTATAATTTTTCAATTCTTTTTACCTTACAGCTTTTCCTTCAATAGGTGGTCGTACGAGATGAGAAAGGAAATCGATTGCCATAATTTTTAATTTCCAACCTAGTTTTCATTATTTTGTCCCTAGGTTGTTGTATGGGTAGAAAGGGAGGCATTTTATCATAATAATTTTTTATATACTACCCCCTTGACTACCATATGATACTCTAAAAAGGAGTTTGAAAAATGTTAATTTTAATCACTTTATTGAGGGGTCATATAGTAGGAAAATATAGGCCTCATTATTATATTTTTGTGGTTCTTTTTCTTTTACCATATTTAAAAAGGTTTGTAACTGTAATTATTTTTTTTTCCATTTCCCCTTCTTGTGGGACCCACCTATCATTCTCCTCCTCCAACTTTTATTGTTTTTGTCCAACCCACTTTATGATATTTTTCCCTTTATTGTAATTTTCCTATGAGGCCTATTTTGATCTAACTTTGATGTTGTGCTAAAATATACAACACGTGTAGGGTCCTTTGTAACATTTGTTAGGACAACAAATATCTATATGCTCCAAATCAAATATTTTTTTATCTTATTATTTCGAGGTGCACTTACATTAATTTTGAAATCTTCAGTGAAGTTGTTTGCCTCTACTAGAACATTAAAGTTACCATATTCACGAATGTCATCATGAAGTACTAAGATATCCCTATGGAAATTGTCTTCATCGGGTTCACAAAGATCATAATGAACTAACTCCAACTTATTGGAAGCTCTCCAAGCCTTCCTAGAATCAAAATTTTTTCCATGTTGTTTCCCCATAACATAGGCTTCACAAATACACTAATACACTTCTTTATAGTGATGGGTGGAAGACCATATACTATATTCCGATTGAACATTTCCTTTGGTGTCTGAAGGTTGATATGGCCAAACCTATCATGCCACAACTGAATTCTTGAAACTAAGGCTTTAGAGGAGTTTTTCCTCAAATAAAATAGTCCTCCTTTTATAAATTCATCACATACCAATTTCCCTTAACTATCAAACACCTTACAAGTTCCTTGTTAAAAAATAATCTTCATGTTGTTGGCAATGATCTTGCCGACTATGATAAGATTTTTCTTTTTGTCCTAGAACAAGTAAAGCATTATCAATACTTGTTGTAATTCCCTCGAGTTGGTAATACATCAAGAGGATCTTTGCCAACTCTTTCAACATATAGTTGTGAATCATGTCCTAATGCTATAGTGTCCCTTGATTTCTTTCTTATATTTCTCAAGTTTTCACTACATCACGAAGTCGTGGTAAGTAGTACCTTAAATCAATGATCCGTATATCAATATTTTGACATATTTTGAAGCATCTTACTATAAAAGTGGATCTCCATCATCTTTACAGACCAACTATCATATCCCCTTGTTTACCTTTTTGTTCATATCTTCTTCTTGAAAGATTGGTGCCCAAAATGGCCAAGATGATTGCGTACCGATCACAAACCTTTCTTTCTACTCACCTTTCATTATCCACAACAGGACACCTTTTCCATTGAAGCTTCTGCCCTTGAACTTAGAGGAAAAAGCATTTATTGATTCAAATATATCATCTCTATTAAGCATTTCTTCATGTTGCAATAGCAAAATCTCCAAAGTATTGAATTTCAAGGTTGTCAATTTTCCACTCAATATGAGTGTAGTCTAATAATTCTCAAATGAATTTGGCCAAAATATTAAGAGTTATACAAGTGAGATCTTTAACAATAGTAATCTCACCTACATTAATGATACTATTTAAAATACCCTTGAGCTTTAAGATGCCTCCAATTACTGATGTTTCATTCTTAGATTATATAACTGAGTTTGGAGCGTGTGTTTTCTCACATCATTCTTGTGCTCAAAGATTGTGGTTATTACATCCCAAGCTTCCTTTGGTGTGGTTGCATTCTGCACATTTTCTATTAATGTACCACCAATAGACAAGTTTATTAAGGTTAGTGCTTGGTGTGATTTCTTATCAAGTTCTTGTAGACAAGCATCTATGGATGTCTTGTCTTAGTTTCTCAATGATGGAGGTAAAGTCTGACAACATAAAAAAGCTTTCATCTGAGGATGGTGCATTCTCCAAAGTTGCTTAACACTAATCAACTTTATGGAGATGGCACCTAATATATTATTCTACATTCTACAAAACTTCAGTAAATTTTTGCTAGCCCGTCAAAATTTATTCCCAATTCTATATTATAGAGAGTTCTCATTTGTTTTAATATGGTAATGCCTTTAGTTTTAACAAGCAAGCACTATTTAATATGTATCCATCAATGTATTTAATTCGCAGGCCTTCTTTTCCTTTTTGTGGGAGCTTTCTTTAATATTTATTAATGCCAAAGCTTCTTTATATTTTAATGCAAGGCCTCTTTATTCAGAATAATGAATTTCTTCCCCTTCCACCATAATCTCACATTAATGCTACTTCCACTTCAATACAGAATCTACTGTAGACAAGAAATTCTCACAGCCTTTTAGATTTTAGCAATGATCTCTGCAATCAATGCTACAACTTTCCTCTAATACCAATTGTTAAAATTAAAGAGCAATCTCTCTATATTCTCTCTATTTTATTTAGAGATCCAATGATCCTTAAAACAAGAAAAATACATACAGACACATCTCTATGAGTAGACACATAGGGGTTTGATGAATGAAATTTATGATTCCAATAGAGACTCAGGTTCCCCTTTAAATAGGCAGTGAGTTCATTACAGCACACATGCACGTTAAGCTCCTCCCTTAAATACACCCAAGACAATATGTTTGCATTACTGAACTAGAAAATTTTGGTATGAATCAGTATGGAAAGGAATCAACTCATTCAAATTCCCAGCAGTATCAATGAATCGGAAAGCCTAATCCATCAGTGCTGATTGTATGTCAGTACAGAGGATGGAGTAATAATTATGTAACTGTAAACGCATAAATCCAGATACCAAGTGAACAAGTTGTTTAAAAGACCATGCTCCCTGGCATTAGAATTCTCCTAAAAACACAATTTGAATAATCCTAAACAAATGTTGAATGAAATATCATAGGTTGGCCTATTTTTCATTTTTTTCACTTTGAAATGGAAATGCCCCTCGAAGCATATCAGAAATGTTTGAAGATTAGGCTGCATTTGAAAATGTCAAGGAAGTTTCAGATACTTTAACATTTATTTAGAGATACAGAGATCCTAAAATAAGAAGAATAAATACAGACTCTTCTCTATGAGTAGACACACAGGGATTGTGATGAATAAAGTTTATCATTCCAATAGAGACTCAGGTTCCCATTTAAATAGGCGGCGTGTTGATTACAACACATTGACACTTGAAGCTCTTCCCTTAAATACACTGGAAACAATATGTTTGCATTACTCAACTAGAAACTTTTGGTATGAATCGGTATGGCAAGGAATCAACTCATTGAAATTCCCAGCAGAGTATAAATGAATCGGAAAGCCTAATCTATTAGTGCTGATTGTATGTCAATATAAAGGATGTGTTGTCCCTCAGTAGTATTTGGCATTAATGTCATAACACCAAAGTTAAAGTATCAGGTTCTGCACATGGTGATCTTTAGTTCAGTTCTTCTTGCATGAGTTTATATATCCATGCTGATCTATCTTGGCATCATCACTTGCATATGGTATATTTCAATGATTAACATGTTTCCCATTTTGGTTATTATCAACTTGGCATATGATCCATTTTTTCAGTTTGTGATTATGAAATCCATTTGCATATTAATATCTTGACATGCTTTCTAAAAAGGCTTCATGATAATAATGGTGAGAAGCAGAGAAAATTTCTATATCTAAGGTTTGTTCAAAAGGTACATTGTATTTTTATAAGGCAGCATATTGCTCTTCAAATAAGGTTTGGGGTTATTGTGAGGAAATCTTTGAAAAGATGGTAAATTGTGTTTTCTCAAAGTCAATTGGTAAAAGGGTGGCAATGATAATGTTTTATAAAGTCAAAATTAAAAGAATCATTGCATTGTCTAAGGTATTTTTTTTGGTTGAATGGGAATTCTTTCCCATCATAATTCCTAGACTTGTAGCATCAATATGTCAATTTTGAAAGCTTCTTTGAAGCTTTGATAGGCATCGAGTTTGGTTCATTTTATTTGTTAGGGTTTCTTTACCCTAATTATGGCGATGGCAGTAAGCAGAGTATGTTAAGGTATTAGTTGCATGGACAAGATTTAACAGCAACCAGCAAGGCAGTCAAGGTGTTTTGTGCCGACTCCAGGTGTACTCTTCTTTGTGTCAATTACAAACAATGTGCTTTAGGTTGTTCTTGGTGGTTTTAATACCAATTGTGTTTACCTGGGATTTTTTATTCAGAGGATGAACGATTGTAGTTGTTTGAGCATTCTGTACAATTTCTTTAATGTTTGGTTTGGAGTAGATAATACTTTCTTTAATCCACCGGGTTTTGTTTAGCAGTTTATAGAAATTGTGTTTTTGTCGAGCTGCTTAAAGAAGCAAGATAAACAAAGAAAGTTTTGATTACCCTGTTTGGGTCTATTGTTAAGGATAAGGGTGTTTTAAATGTTAAATGTTTCTTTTGTTAGAAATCCCTGTCATTATTTTTTGTGGGTTTGGTCGTGGGTTTATTGTTTGTGGGTTTCTTATGTTTTGTCGACTTTGCCGATTATATGGTAGTTATATATTGTTTGTCCTTAATGCTTTCTTGGCAAGATGGGTTTCGTTGGTTTATGGTTGAACAAAGAATATATAAAATGCTTCATTGTGCTCATTTTCATGATGATGAGAGGTTTCGGAAAGTACAGAATATATCTTTCAGAAAGACAATATATATTGTTTTGAGACTTGAAATTTTGTGACTCTGATTCTGAGGTCATTGCAGAACAGAGTATGTGATTAATGAAACAAAGATCAACACTGTATTTATATTTCTTTCATACTTGCACATTTCAAAAGACTATCAATGAGATAGCACTATAAGACTATTAGTGAGATAGCACCATTGTCAGTGAGACAAATCAGCCAGTGAGGCTTTGTACAAAGAATATTTTTTCAGATAAGGCCAGTGAGGCCAAGTTCGAGTGGTTTTATTCCCCAAGAGGGTTTCCACTCAAGACAAATTTTGTGTCAATCTTTTAAATGTGTTTGTTAATTTCATTTTTACAGCATAATTTCATTCATGATCTGATTATTGTTAAAAGATTTAAAAAGAGTTAATTTGTTCGTTAACACTGATTCACCCCTCTCGCTGTTAGCTGCACTCCAACAGATGAAGTTAAAAATCCATATGAACCAGATACCAAGTGAACAAGTTGTTTAAAAGAATATGTTCCCTGGCATTAGCATTCTCCTAAAGAAACAATTTTGATCAAATAGTCCTAAGCAAAGTTGAATGAACTTAGATCCTAAGTATTAAGTGTAACCTAGTGTTATACTGAAATCTATCTCTGATTTAAGAAAGACTAAAACAATATATGTTGACTAGGAATTGGGAAAAATAAGTTAAATAACTCAACATTAGTTGACTAAAGGCTGAGTTGAATCATTTAATTCAAACTACTTACAAAATAATAAAAAACTCATTATTACCTTTGGTGTCAAATTATAGTTAGTCCAAAACCTCCACGATAACTTAAGTTACCTAGATGCTGATTCAAACCACACAGCTGAGGCACATTTTGTGACTGGCAAATGATGTTTTTGACATTAGAGTTGAGAAAGAAGAGAACTGCAACAGCTAAGAAAGTAATACATGTTTCTTGCAAGAGTCAATTTTATGATTATTTTAAAATTACTCGAGACATGTCAACAACTGTTTAAGGAGTTGAACCTGTTCCTTTCCATCAGGAGTACAATTGCCGAAACATGTAGGCATTCGGTTAAACCACACAAGCTCAAGTGGTAAATCATCATGGTTTCCATTATGGAGTCTCGTGTTCAAATCACCAAGAGACATATTCTATGTCCCATAGTTGCCAGACCTGCACCGTACCGGGTAACGGGTACGTGGGAGACCGGTACCGGGTACCGCATCTACATTTTTGAAAAATAGGAGATGTGTGGGTACTTGGAGACGCCAATTTTTTTTTAATATAAAAATTAATAATCATATAGAAAATCTGAAAATATAATGACATTATATATATATATATATATATAAATAATAAAAACATAAATAAAAGATACAAATTAATAATAATATTAAGTTAATAATATATAATTTATATACTATATAGTATATAATAAATATTATAAAATTTATTTAATATATAGTATATATTAAATAATAAATAATATTAAAAATATAACAAAACACAATATAAATTAATAATATTAAGTTAAATAATATTAAATGTTAACTTTTTTAATACAAAATTAATAAAAATAAAATAATATTTATTTTTTTATAAACATTTTAAAAAGGTAAAATGCATGAAAGTTTTTTTATTAAACAATGAAACATTGAAAAACCTAAAAAAAAAACTTAAAAAGAAAAAATTGAACTAAAACAAGCTGCAACAAATTATGGAAAAATCTGCAACGCACGCCTACAAAGTCGACGCCAGATAGACTTCTGTTCCCGCGGGTCGCTATGGCCTGGCCATGCCTTGACCTTATGCCCTCTTGTCACACGCTGCAGAATAAATGTGCGCTTGAACTCACTCACTCACAATATAGAAAAAATGTGCGCCCTTGCTGCTAGCTGTGTCCAGACTCGCGGAAACCAGCTTGGGCATTGATTTTATAAAAGATCCGTCAAAAACCCTAAACGAAAATGCTTTCACGAAAATATATTTCACTAAAAAAAGCTGCTGATTTTTCCATACGAATATAAACACGATTTTTTACGAATTTCATACACTTTTTAAATACACAGTGACACAGGACGCAGGAGACCTTGCGGGAGACGCCGTTTTTAGGTTTCGGAGACGTGGGAGACAGCGAGAAACGTCTTGAAAGTCTCCATACGCCAAATGGAGTCTCCGGGTGCCTGCCGGCAAGGCGGCCTGAGACGCTGCTCGCCTCCTCGGTGATCGCTCAGAGGGAGACGCGCCTCCTAAGAACTATGCTCATACATACAAATGTTGAATGTAGAATCAGATAATCTACCACATCTAATTATGGGTGTGGAAAACCCAAACAAATGAAGCCAAGTGCAAGCCCTGGTGATTTCGATGGAAACGATACAACATGACCATATTGTTGAATATGTTTCTACATCTTTTCATTGCATAAGAGAAGCACATACTGTGTATATATATATATATAAAGTCTTAGAATGTCATTTAGTGTCCTAGCAGCATTTTTTCCCTTTATTTGGCTAGAAATAACAAAAATAGCTTTTTTTCTCTCTGTTTTGCTTGAAATAACAAAAACAGTATGATTTCCTCATTTTAATGAAATTTTCAGCATTGCTTAGTTTACCGAGTTCTTCTCAATTAAGTTCTGAAAAATTGCATTCCATTTATACTTTTGGTTTTTTGAGCAAATCTTGATCTTGAGAAATGCTACTATAAAGTAGATAGCAATTAATTAAAAGGTATATGGAAAGCTAAAAGCCTAAAATAATTGTGTAAATCACGGATAAAAATAAATATAAGTAAATGGCTAGGAAGACTAAATGACATTGTAAGACTTTTTTCCTATACATACATATGCTTCTCTTATGCAATGAAAACATGAAAAAACACATTCATTAATATAATCACGTGAATGCACCTCTTGGTCATAGGATCTATCTGCAAGGGGAACTTACCAATCAAAGAAAACATGCAAGTATTGGGCTACTTCAGAAGTGTATTGGAACCATGATTGAAATCGATTTTCAATATCAATCACAAAGGAAGGGATTTAATTTAACACACAGTCTAATGCCTAATAGGTGGTAGGAATACCTTTCATAACTGTAGGCCCTCTCAACCAGAGTTCACCTCGTTGATTCGGAGGCAGAGCTTTTCCACTAATAGTGTCCACTATCTTGGCTTCCACATTTGCTGCCAGCAACCCTGCAGTCCCATACTTTTTCTTTTCTTCACCAGTTGATGTGAACGTTACCGCTCCACTAGACTCTGTCAATCCATAACCCTATACATTATCCAGTATATTCAATCAGCCTTTCCTTCAAGTAATGAGTCCAAAAACAGGTTAAAATTTTAATTAAAAGATCTTCATTTATTGGTTCATGATTCATAAAATGAAGTGAGAAAGCCAATAATGTGAACTGGACAACAAAGCAGTGTTGTTCCATTGGCCAGTTCAGAGGAACATCTTGTAGTTCAGAAGGTTTTACATGTTTGAGAGAGGGATGAGACAGTATGCAAGTCCAGAAAGACTTTGGCATAAAAGGTAGCCTTAGACTTTGATTGAAACTCTAGGGGAAAATCTGTAAGACATCATAGCATATCACTGCATAGAGTGTTCATATCACAGTGTAATGTTTGGATACTTATCTCTGATATGAACCCTGAAAGACATGCCCTAGAGTTAAACATTAGCATTCTTATATAGTCATAGTGGGGCAAATCAGCTTGCATAGATAATTTAGTTATGTAGCAAATTGGTAGAGATGCAGAAGAATCAATAAGTTGTGCAGACCCCAAGGATATTTTGGTCTCATCTTGATGCAATCATTAGTTTAAACATCGGTTATTAGGCCACCCATACATTATGCAGTCAGCTGCCATCAACTATACAGTGATAATTAGGAATACGTTAGTTATGATAAACTAACCCTAAATGTCACAAAAGGACTCTTCAGTCAATTACAATAAGGCTTTAATTTTATAGAAGCTATAATAATCCTTTTAAGTCTCAAATAAAAATGTATGTTTTGGGCTGGAATATGGCAGAGCAGGTGCCTGTGAAATGTCTGTGGTCAAGTGCAGCACCCATATTGCTCTTAGATTTGGCCTGAATTAGCACCATACCTTTTTAAGAAAGTATCTTGTCATTTTATGTACTTCCTAGAAATGCAATCTTGAATTACGCATATCTATGAGTCTTTTCAGATTCACTGTGAATTTCCTCAAGTGCCAGAGATTCCTTTTTTTTAAATGACAAAAAGAAGATTGCAAGCATATATTTCAGATATTGATGCAGGAGCACTTCAACAAACTATAAGATGAATATTTAATGATTAACGATCAAAGCATAAAACAGATTTTTAGGAAGTACAAAAGGGGAAATAAAGGATATTTTTTGGTGGATAAGGAATAGTGTAAGCGTGGTATATCCAGTTATAT
>VDFB02268269.1:0-44037 GCA_007258455.2 Sequoia sempervirens | reverse complement strand
TTGATTCGGAGGCAGAGCTTTTCCACTAATAGTGTCCACTATCTTGGCTTCCACATTTGCTGCCAGCAACCCTGCAGTCCCATACTTTTTCTTTTCTTCACCAGTTGATGTGAATGTTACCGCTCCACTAGACTCTGTCAATCCATAACCCTATACATTATCCAGTATATTCAATCAGCCTTTCGTTCATGTAATGAGTCCAAAAACAGGTTAAAATTTTAATTAAAAGATCTTCATTTATTGGTTCATGATTCATAAAATGAAGTGAGAAAGCCAATAACGTGAACTGGACAACAAAGCAGTGTTGTTCCATTGGCAAGTTCAGAGGAACATCTTGTAGTTCAGAAGGTTTTACATGTTTGAGAGAGGGATGAGACAGTATGCAAGTCCAGAAAGACTTTGGCATAAAAGATAGCCTTAGACTTTGATTGAAACTCTAGGGGAAAATCTGTAAGACATCATAGCATATCACTGCATAGAGTGTTCATATCACAGTGTAATGTTTGGATACTTATCTCTGATATGAACCCTGAAAGACATGCCCTAGAGTTAAACATTAGCATTCTTATATAGTCATAGTGGGGCAAATCAGCTTGCATAGATAATTAGTTATGTAGCAAATTGGTAGAGATGCAGAAGAATCAATAAGTTGTGCAGACCCCAAGGATATTTTGGTCTCATCTTGATGCAATCATTAGTTTAAACATCGGTTATTAGGCCACCCATACATTATGCAGTCAGCTGCCATCAACTATACAGTGATAATTAGGAATACGTTAGTTATGATAAACTAACCCTAAATGTCACAAAAGGACTCTTCAGTCAATTACAATAAGGCTTTAATTTTATAGAAGCTATAATAATCCTTTTAAGTGTCAAATAAAAATGTATGTTTTGGGCTGGAATATGGCAGAGCAGGTGCCTGTGAAATGTCTGTGGTCAAGTGCAGCACCCATATTGCTCTTAGATTTGGCCTGAATTAGCACCATACCTTTTTAAGAAAGTATCTTGTCATTTTATGTACTTCCTAGAAATGCAATCTTGAATTACGCATATCTATGAGTCTTTTCAGATTCACTGTGAATTTCCTCAAGTGCCAGAGATTCCTTTTTTTTAAATGACAAAAAGAAGATTGCAAGCATATATTTCAGATATTGATGCAGGAGCACTTCAACAAACTATAAGATGAATATTTAATGATTAACGATCAAAGCATAAAATAGATTTTTAGGAAGTACAAAAGGGGAAATAAAGAAGGATATTTTTTGGTGGATAAGGAATAGTGTAAGTGTGGTATATCCAGTTATATTTTTAGTTTTGTTACATCCCCTATGACTTAATATGTTTATGATAATGGAACCCTGGATGTTAAGTTAGTTGCAAATAACTGCTTTTCATATGAATGAGAAAAAGAGAATTAAATAATAATAGATTTACTGTCGCAATTGTAAATGTGTGATTTATTTGAAAATGCAAAATGTATATGATGATGATATCATATTTAAAATATGATTATGCACATCGTGAATGGTCTAACCCTAGTTTTCTTTTGGCAAGTGGTTGCAGGATCAACGACACTCGAAGGGAAAGGGGACTATCATCAGGGAGAGGGCGTGGTTGGCAAGGATCAATTTGTCATCGAACTTTGAGTCGGTGTAAGACAGTATTGCAAACTTATAACCTTGGCCATAGGAAAATTAATATAAAAATTGATTAAGAAAGTCAATTAATATATATATATATATAAATACATATTAGAAGTTACCTTTAGAGGAAATTCAAAAGTTAATTAATATTAAAATAATAAAGAAATGATACTATTGGCAAATAAAGAGTAGGAGTTTGGTTGATGGTTTTGGTGGAAGGCAGAGTGTTCCGCCAAATCTCTTTCTTGTCTTCGTCTATAATGGATGGGAGTCAAGAAGTCACAATGGTTCTTGAAACGGAGGATTCCAGAATGGAATTCGGGAGGGAAATCACATAAAATGTCGGTCTCTCTCTTTGGAGTGGATCTTTTTTTGTCATTCTTCTTTTCATTCTTCTGGGGATGGTCGCAAGAACTCTTCTCTGCTCCATTGAAGTTTCATTGTAATTTTTCTGCCATAGCTAGGGTTCTATTATTCATCTATCTGACGCATTTCTAAAGGAGTTTCAATCATAATATTTCTCCGCAATCAAGCTTTCAAATTCCTCTATGGTAGACAACATTTTGTCTAAGCGCGGAACCTTCTATTGAGTTGGCTTTGTGAAAATTGGAATCTGTCTCTCTGTTGTGGAGCAACAATCTTAGTTATTCTTGGTCAAGCCGCAGTAGACCATTGAACAACAAATTGGAAGAGAAGGGCTCTCGATGTTGCTAAGTTCCAGACGCATAGCCAGGCACGTAATGAAACTTCCCAAACTTACTATTCTCGTTGATAAGTCAAAATTCGATCGGTATTTTAATCATGAGCTCTTCTTTTAAAAATTTCCTATCAAATAGAAGTAAGAACATTTGAATACAATAGAGTTGAGATAGATGGAATCCTATTTGTGTGAGCAAAATTCAGTGTGGGCCCGTTTTTCATCTTTTGAATTTGGTAGTGATTCATGAATGTTTTCTATAGAAAAATTAGGACTTTGTATTTGTGAATTGAAAATTCTTATCTTGTATCTGGTAAAGACTCTATCTAAGACAGCCGCAGCCATTATTATCACTCTTATAGAGATGCCTGCTACCTTGATTCAAATCTTCAATATTATTGATGCCTCTATGGCCTACCGTGAACTTTATTCTCTAATATAGTTTAGTTACTTGCGTAGCCATTTCCTCTAATCTGAATCTCTTAGTTTTGGAAACAAAATGTAAATTGTAGATACCCTGCAACGAACTGGAACTTATTTTATTCTCTAACATTGTTACAGAAGTATAAACTGGAATGGGTCTTCTTCTTTCTTTCTGAACCTTTTCCGATAAGTGCTTTTGTTCCAATTCGTAAGTTCCTTATTGTTGATGCGTGTTTTATGACACACCAAACATCAGAATAAAATGCCCAAAGACACTCTATCCTCTCTTGAAAAACCACCGCGTATGCTAAGATTGCGAGAAGATCATATGGCGATTCCAAGGTTTCTTTAGTCGGGTCTCGACGTGTGGATAAGCTCAATGGCCGTTGTGATTTGCTGGTAATGAACAAGGGGACTTACGTAAAATCTTTGCAAGTTTAGGACTTAGGAAATTTATCATTTAAGGCTCTCAATTAGGACTTTCAATTGTGGATCTCAAAAAAAATGGCAAAAGGATAGGGTTTAGGAGAATCTAGTCTAAGCCTAAGAACTCAAGAGACAATAAAGACTCGGTGAAGAGGATAAACCACACTTTGTTTCGCCTCTTGCAGGACAACATACGCAAAATGGGTGCAATCTTCAAGGGGTTGTGAGAATAATTTTCAAACCTCGAATGAGGCTGAAGTTAAGTTTCCACAATTAAGAGCTCAGGCTAACTTTACGCATCGAATGCAAATCATCCATTCGAAGAAAGTATGAGCTACACTTCACCATCAATACGGTCAATCTCTCATTCAATTAACCAACTTTTAAAGCAAATTCTACCTAATCTAACTTTAACTTTAATCTATGGCGGAAGATAATATGCAACCTCGCTTACTATTTAACAATAAGAAGTTATTCAAGGCAAATCATGCTCAAGAGCTTTTATCATTCAAAATAGTCTCAATGCGACAATACACATATTTTGTCTCCACACAAATGAAAATGAGAGAGCACTAGTTTATATAGAGCTTCAAAAATGAAATGAAGGATCGAGATTAAAACAAGATTAACGGCCAAGATTATTACAACCAAACCCTAATTAGGGTTTCCCAAAATAACAAGAGTTATCCATCAGAAATCAATCAGAAAAGTGGCAGTTCCGGCTATAATCTAGGAGAGGCGTTCTTATCCATCTGAGTAGCATTGTGCTTGGCGAATCTGGACACTACTGCAATGACCTCGTCCATCGTGACAGGGGGCAACATGCTGATCCGGAATTCAAGTCCGTCCAACTTCTCAGCACATCTAGCAAAAGTACTTTCCCAATCTGCCTCCTACTTCTCAAAATCTTTTCGAATGGATGAGAGTCTTGCCACTCTCGCAAAGTCTTGTCTCAAGAATGGTCCAGTGGTCGAGAAGAAAGTTTCTTGAACTTTATGCTTCAGTCTCTCCAACTGCATGTCGTTCTCCCGGATGATTTCGCGGTCGAACACATCTGTAGTTATCATGCAAATCTTCTCCTGGATTTTCTTGACCTGTTCTTCAATTCCAAGCCCATCTACTTTTTCCTTCTCCAAGACCTCTTCTCGTATTGTCACTGCCCAAAACCAGTGATGAAAATCATATGCTGCCCCTGCAGCAATCACCCTTTTATCAACTAACTCCTCTCTTGGAGTGCTCTTTAAGATTCTAAGGCTTGGAATAAGCCTTTCTTGCATATCCGGGATACCTTCCCATGCCTCCACCATATCCATCAATCTGGAAAGAAATGAAGAGGTTCGTACATAAGCAAGTGCCAACTTTTTCATGAACAACGCCGCTTCCGCGCCTTCACTTGCCATCCAGTCTTGAGCTTCCCTGGCCGTCACCATTCCGTGCTCGACTTCCTTGGTCACCTCCTGTGATGAATCGAGGAGAGGAGGAACAATTGCATTGCCCTGATCAAGTGGCTGGGTCAAATGCTGTATATATTCTTTGAGACGTTTGACCTCCTTTTTATACTCCTTCTTCTTGGTCACTTCCTTTTCCAGTCTCGCTTTGATGGTCGAGACGGAATTATCTAACTCCTCTACTTCTTGACCTTTCGAGGTCGGGCCAAGGTCAACAGTGGTTATAGCATACTCCTGAGGAGTGATTTCATCCTGTGGCTTGTCCACTGTAGGTACTGCAACGTGCACGGAACGGTTGCCTGTCTCGTTCCTCTGAATGGTGGAGAACTTCTTAGCAGGCTTCTTGGCTGCAACTTGCTCTAATCTTGCCAAGAAATCGGCAGTATAATCCTCCTCTTGTTGAGCCTCTACAGGCACCTGAACTTTCATTCTTTCCAACAGCCAGTCTGGAATGGTCGACTGTTCAATACCATCCTCTACCTGAACCTCATCCTCATTCGGAACATCCATAACTTCCCTGAGAGCGGAAATCATTCCCTCCTCGAAGTCATTGTTCCGGGCTTCTAAATCATTGTCTGAACCTAAGATATTTGTGCCTGTTGGTGACGCAGGCTCTTCATCATCTAGTTGAATAGGTTCATCGTTTACTTCCTGAGCTACAAGAGGTTCGAGCATTTCTACCAAGGAGTCGTCTATGGTAGCCACAAACTGGTCAATATTCTTGGATGCGGCAGAACGAGAAGGTTCTCCCTTATGCCTCTTGGAAGCAGGCTCAGCACTTGGCATTATTTCTTTTCTTTTTTCTCCAATCCTGACCAAGTCTTGATGGGATGCACCATCATTAGAAGAGTATGACTCTGATTCGCTCAACAGATCATAAGTGAGCGTGATTCCTTTTTGTCTTAATTCTTGGGCATGATAATCGACCCACCACTGAGAATACTTAGTCACTGGCCTCATTAGGGTTGCCAGGTCTGCGTGCTCTGGTTCTGACCACTTCACTGGAGGGAGAGGTCAGCTTTCCTCGAAGCGAGGCTGGACATGGTTTCCATCATCTTGTAATTGGTCAGGCACTCGGCAAAACTCAATTGTCCTCATGAAATCTAGTGGCATCCTGGACCACATTTTCCGTCTGACCTCGTACTCATCGGCAGCATTTGCCCAGAAATCCTCCAGTTCCATCCTGTGCTTGTACTTTATCCCTTCCACTGTCCGGATATTATGATGTGGGTCATAGTTGACCCTGGACTTGTAAGCCGTGAAAGGATACCACTGGATCTCCAATCTTGCGCTCTCAGCTGCCTGTGCTGATGGACAATATTCTAACATGTTCTCGATGAAGAATGGGAATGTGACAGACGCCTTCTTGGATGGCCTCTGGATATTCTGGTATTCTTCTAATTGTCTCAAAACCTCGAGCAATATCATCCGATTGGTCGGATATATGGGCAGTTTGTAGGGATTTCCAGTAAATCCCTGGATCCTGACATATGTGAATTTAGGGAACTGGATGAACCAAGACCCATATTTGCTGATAAGACTTTTTGCTTCATGGCTCAGCCTTTGGTGCACTCCTCCTTGAAGCTTTCTGGTAATGTGCATTAGGAAGGCGTCATGCACCCTCCTGAAGTGAGTCTTCTCCTTCAATTGGAGTTGAGGATAACAATCGTAAGGCCTGAGCTCGTTCTCCCCATTGCCAATTCTGCCCTTGCAGATCAATCCTGGATACTTGTATGATCTGGCCAACAAGTATATCACATATGAACTCATATGAAATGACTTAGTCTCTTCAAGGTTGATCAGTTGCTCATGGAGGTTGTCACTTATCATCCGTGACCAATTGAACATTTTGACTCCAGAGGTGATCTCATCTATCAAATAGTACATCCAGCTCTCGAAGAAGGCGCCTTGCGGGTTACCAGCTATCCTGTTCAGCATCAGCACGATATCCCCAAAATCTTCCTTGAAGTCCGTTCGGTGAGGCCTCTTGGGCAACTTCTTGATTGATGGCTTCGGCTTGTCCATCCACACCTTGTTGACTGTCGTGGCGCACAAATCTGGCTGACTGTCATATAATCTTTTAGCTTCTTCCTTGGTCTTATAGACCGTCCGTGAATGTTCAAGGATGCCGAAGGTTTCCTGGATTGCAACTTCGCCCAAGTGTGCTAGGACTCTTCCTTCAGGTGCGATGGTCTGTCTTTTCTGGGTGTCATAATGGAGAGCACACTCCACCATCAACTCTGCACAATCCATTGCCGGTGGGAATCCAGCTGCTTGGAATATCCCGTTTCTGACTATCTGTTTGGCTATTGCTGTGGGAAGTCCCTTCTGACCGTACACTCTTTTCTTGAATTCATCAAAGTCAACGTGCCCGAGATCAGTATCCACGACGTTCTTCCACTTTGAGATGACTTTGGTCTCTTTCTGAGCACTCTTGCTGGCAAACTTCATTTTCAGCTTCTTTGATAGTTCGCCTGCCGTGATTGTCAACCTGCAGTCCAAAAGATTAACATTAATACATAAACTTTTTTCAAACAATTAAATCCCGTGCCTTGGATTCAAAAATTGACTTTCAGCTAGTTAAACAAGCAAATTGCTGCGAAAAAGCAAGCTGAAATAAATTGAATGAAGTTGAAAATTTTGCCAGAACTTCGTTGAGATGAAGGGACATAAAAGAGATAGCAAATTTATTTGACCGAACATCAAACCTCAGTGAAGAACTGTCGAATGCAAATCAGATTTAAAAATCTGATTTTTAGAAGAAGAAGTGCGCCCTTCTTCACAGAAGAATTTCAGCTTTGAATAAATCTCTCTTTTTCCTGCGAAAAAATTCTTCAGCATAACACTGCTTCTCTCTATGGGAAAATTCGACCTTGCCTTGATGAATCAATTGCCTGATAATTTCGAGAAAGATTAAATTTCTCTTCAGCTGTGTGTGAAAAAATGAGTTGCTGAAACTCATTATAATGTTGAAGGATTGAATTCAATTTAGCAACTGCCATAATCTTTCTCGATCTCGATTTGTTTTCATTTATCCAAACAGGCAAGTTTCCTTTTAATTTTCGACAAGAATCAGTCTCGAGCTTATCCGGGGCAAATCTTCAAAAATTTGATTTTTCATTTAATGTTTATCTTTGATTTTTCGAATTTTTAAATAAACATTAAATATTTAATTAAATTCATGGCGAATTTAATTTTTCTTGTCGGATTTCATCTCAGCTTGGCGTGCTTTATTTTCTTCCAATTCTCGTCTGGCAAATTTGATTTTGTCCAAGGCATTTTTAAATTTCCAAATAGTTGAAAATTAATTATTAAAATATTAAAAATATTTTAATAAATTTCAACCCGTTTGTTTTGGACCCATGGCTATTTCAAAATTTCCTTCATTTTTCTTGGCTGAGAGTGTATCTTCCAATTTCATCCTCAATTTCGTCTAGCCAAACCAAAATTCAAGCCATTCCGTCGAAAATTTAATTGCCAGATCCTTATTTTTCTTTGCTGAGGCGAGATTTTAATAGCACTGAGCCTAATTTGTTCTGCCAAAGTCAAATTTTCTCTTGCTCAGTCGAATTTTTCTAGGCAATATCCTTGTCCGGATGTCTTCGTTGGGCGAATTTCCTTGATGTCTGACATATTCTTCCTCATTCTGGCCAAGGACGATCCTTCCTTTCTCCTTGCCTTGAGCATTTTTCTTTGGTCAAAATTGACAATTTCTCAACATTTTTTTCCATACTTAGGCAATTTTAATTTCTTTTCCTCATCGTGTTAGGCACATTCCGTTTTATTCTTTGCCAAATCCCAATCTTCTCTAGCATTTGTCCCATCAAAATTGGCATTTGACCTCTCGAAAGTGTCAGGATACTTAGCCAAAAATCTTCATTTTTCATCATTTAGCCTCTATACTTAGGCAAATATTCGAACTTTTCCTTTGGATTTGGCATTAACACTTAGCCAAGAATCATTCTTTTATCCTCTTAGGCGGACTTCCTTAGCATTTTGGACAAGCATCATGGACGTCTTTGATACCTTGCTAACCTCCTCCAAGTGTATGGCGGACTTCATAGGTCTTTTGGACAAACACCATGGATGTCCCTCTTTTCTAGGGCGGATTTCCTTAATACTTTAGCATTTGTCTCCAAGAAAAAAACAGTTTTCCACCCCTTTAAGCTTTCATACTTAGTTGAATTTCGAAATTTCCTCCTCTAGGCATCAAACACTTAGCGAATATTTTGATTTTCCTTCACTTTACATGGCTAGGCGGACTTTAGATAGTCTTCAGCCAAGTCCCACCTTTCAAGGGCGGACTTCATAATCATTTTGCATCTCTCTTTCAAGTCAAGGCGGACTTTAGGGGTCTTTAGGATATGGATGGCGGACTTTAGAACCTTTTTGGACCTCCTTGAGAATGGCGGACTTCATCAGCCTTTTGGACATGCTTGCTTGTGAATGGCGGACTTTGAATGATGCTTGGATATGCAAGGGCGGACTTTGAAGGATGCAAGGATGTTAAGGGCGGACTTCAAGACCTCCTAGGATATGCATCTTGAGTGCTGGGCGGACTTTAAGACTTCTTTGGACATCCTTGGCGGACTTTGGAAGGTCCTAGGATGAACTTCCTTGATGCATGGCGGACTTTGAAGGGTCCAAGGATATGGATCATTGCTGCTGGGCGAAATTCATGGACTTCCAGATTTTCACAAACTTCATCTTTCATCCTTCTTCCATGGCGGATTTCAGACTTGAACAGATTTCAAATGAACTTCATCTCTTTTGAGTTGATTTTGAACTGATTTTGCCTCAGATCTGATTGATCTTGAACTGGTTTTGACTGATTTTTCCAGATTTTTCAATGTTTTTGGTCTGATTTTTCATGCCTTTTGAACTTTTTTTCCAGATTTTTCAATAATTTTTCAAATTTTCATTTTGATTTTCTGAGAGTTCTATTGAGTTTTTCGAACTTCTGAGTGCGTTTTCAGAACTCGGGACCCTTCTAAAAATAGAAACTTTCCAAAAATAGAAACTTTCTAAAATAGAAAAAGCAAACCCTAAAAAATAGGGAACCTTGTTTGGCCCAAAAAATGCTAAGAATGAAAAATCGAAAAAGCAAATTTCCCTAAAAAATAGGAAGTCTCAGAATTGGCCGAGTTCACAGGCGATCTTCGTTTCCTGGGCCTTCTGAGCGCTTCCATGACGTCTACACACTGATTCAAGCATGAATTACTGACTTGGCTCGGGCAACTCTCGGCAAATTGACCTGAAACTCTTGGCAAAGTGATCTCATGTAACCGTCGCAAGGAGACAGAACCCTAAAAACTAACAGGCAACTGGGGGTCCCCATTGGCAATGGGGCGATGTGTGAAAAGGTCACAACATCTGGCGACTCCACGTGGGGAATGTTCCTGAACATTCCAAAGATAATATCCACTTCAAATCCAGAATCTTGAATTAATTCTACCTAACTTATCCCTTGACCAAGAAGAGTACTCAAAAGGGAAGAGAAATCCTAAACTGTATGAAGACATCTTATCCTTCAGTTATAAGTGTGTGCACATGGGTTCATTCCTGTCTCTTAAGACCAACATGACTCTTTGGTTCCGTGATGGCTTTCCAGCATATTTTTGGTCTTAGCTCCAAAAGCATCCTTGGATAGAGCCTCGCTGCCAGCGAGCGTCCATAGCCTCGGCGAGGTTATCTGCTATAATCTCACGGAGATTGCTCTACTTCCGGTGATTTATTTCTTTTGTTTTGATTCTTTGGTACACCTGTAGAGATGTCCGCACACCCAAAAGCCAAGTGTTTTGATTTTTTCATTCTTTTCTTTTGATTCATTTTGATATTCTTTTCTTTTCATATACTTTCCACACTTTGGCCTGTAAGCAGTGAAGCTCACCTGGGCTTGAGCATTATAGTGGCGCTGAAGCAAGACTTTTGATTACTTTCTAGCCAACAACTTCACCTAGGAGACCATACTGACTCAGAGAACTCTTTTAAGTGTGTGAAATGTAATAACTGCAAGACTCGGTATCAAGACACAATAGATGATTTCCTTCCCAGTCAAGTACTATCCTCGACCTTAGGACACTTTAGAGACAATTAATTCAGGATTCATAGATCTTCCATAAATGTTTACCCGAGGAATATTCACAACCTTCCTTAGCAAGGTCAAGCCCAAAATGTGTGCGTGTAAGCAACATCACCCTTCTCGCGGAATGGGACACCCTCCTTATTGAAAGCAAACGGAAAGCAAACGAAAGCAAACAACTAATCTAAGAAAACAAAGACAACTACTCTAAGGAAAGCGAGAAAAACAACTAATCTAAGGAAAGCAAAAACAAAACCCGAAAGCAACTACTCTAACTATATACAAACAAGCTCCATCAAGGAACTCAAGGCCGGAAATAATGTTTCAGAAATTGCCCATTGACGGGCAGTGGGATGTCTTCCCCTGTCAAGGTCTTCAACTTGAATGCATTTTCTCCCTTTATCTCAGCAATTTGGTATGGTCCTTTCCATAAGTTGTCGAACTTATCGTGATCTCCTCTTCGTTCGTGGGCTTTATCCCAATATAGGACCAGGTCAGATATTCTGAAAGACTTCGTTGTAGCGCGTTTATCAAACCATCGTTTGACAATTCCTTGGTGTTTGGCAAAGTTTTCGAGAGCTTGATCTCTCTGTTCTTCCAGTAGTAACAATTGTGAAAGACGAATCTGCACTCTATCATCTGGGTCTAAATATTCGTGCATGAACCTGAGTGTCGGAATCCTCAGCTGGATGGGAAAGACGGGGTCTTGCCCATAGACTAAGTGATATGGAGAGGTTCCCAACGACCTCTTGGCTCTTGTCCTGTCTGCCCATAGAGCAAACCTGAGTTGGGAATGCCAATCTCTTGGATTCTGATCCAACAATTTCTTGATGACGTTGAGCAGATTCTTGTTTGTGGACTCTGCCAATCCATTACCCTGGGGGTAGTAATTTGAAGAAAACTTTAATGTGATCCCGTAATCAAATGCCCAATTTGAAAACTTTAACGAAGTGAATGCGGACCCATTGTCACAAACAAGTGCCCTAGGGCAACTGAATCTGGTGATGACATGTTCCTCTAAAAACTTGATAACTGCATCTGTGGTACAATTCTTCAGTGCCTGTGCCTCAGACCATCTGGTACAATAATCTGTTGCTGTCAAAATATATCGGTGTTGTGCTGAAGATGGTGGGTTTATCGTGCCGATAAAATCGAGTCCCCACATTGCAAATGGTTTCACTTCCGTGATTGGCTGTAATGGCATAGCGGGATTCCTTTCACGTGTGGCAGTAATTTGGCAGGTATGACAAGTTTTTACATGCTCATATGCATCTTTGAACACAGAGGGCCAATAGTATCCTGCTCTTAAGATTTGATAAGCTGTGGCCTGACTTCCTCCATGTCCTGTCCTGAACTCAGAATGGAAGTGTTCCATAATCCTTTTGGCTTCATCGTTTCCCACACATCTCAAGTAAATCCCTTCATGATTCTTTCTATGGAGAGTTGAGCCTTGGAGCATATAGCGTTGGCATTTGAGCTTGAAGGCTCGCTTTTGTGCGGGATTCATTTGTGCGGGATACTTGTGGTTTGCCAAGTATGCGATGATATCATAGTACCACTCTTTTGGAGGAGTGTCGCTTAACACATATGTCTGCTGCACTAGGCCAGGCCCTTCAATGGCCATGGTCTGAGCTAGAGCTTGTCCTCGGACCAGCTTCATCGGCTGCAATTCAATATCGTACTCTTGGATAGTGGCGACCCACTTTCCTCTTCTCTCTCCTAACTCATTCTGCATTAAGAGTGTCTTAACAGCTGCATCAGGAATGATGGCGAAGACCTTACTCAAGATATAATGCCCAAATTTTTTGATGGCCTTTACCAGCGCATAGGCCTGCTTCTCGATACTTGGATATCTTAATTCGGCATCTTTGAGCGGTGAGCTCATGAAAGCTATGGGATGTTCATCCCTCTCTTCTGTCCTCTAAGTTAACATCGCTGCACACGAATGTTCTGAAGCAAAGGAGTACAAGTAGAAAGGCTTCGTATAATCTGGGCTAACCAAAACAGGAGCATCAACAATAGCCTGCTTGATTTCTTCAAATGCTTTCTTTGTCGGCGTGGTCCAATCCATCTTTGCATCCTTTTTTAACATCTCATTCAAAGGTTTTACTATTTCAGCAAAACAGGTGGTAAATTTTCTAACAAAGTTGATCTTCCCGAAGAAAGATCTCAGTTCTTTTTGGCTAGTAGGCAAATGAATCCTTGATATTGCCTCTACACGCTCAGGATCAATCAATATCCCTTTCTCAGTGATCAGGTGACCTAGCAGTTTGCCTTCGGTGACCCCGAAGATACATTTCTTTGGATTTAGGGAAATCCCATACCTTTGGCACCTCTGAAATACCTTCCTCAGGTCTTCCACATGATCCTCTCTCTTCTTTGAGAATACTGTCAGATCATCCATGTAGATGATTATACATTTTCCAATCAAATCCCGGAAGGCGATGTCCATGGCCCTCTGAAATGTGGCTCTTGCGTTGATTAGCCCGAAGGGCATTCTTTTATAGGCGAAAGTTCCCCATTTCGTGGTTAACGCTGTTTTCAATCTGTCCTCATATTCTACTAGGACCTGGTTATATCCCGAATATCCGTCCAAGAAGGACATCATTCTCGAACCATTGACAATCTGTAGCACTTCATCAAGCGATGGCAGCGGGTAATTATCCTTTTCAGAAGCTCTATTCAAATTCCGGAAATCTACGCATAGCCTGATTTCTCCGTTTTTCTTTCGCACTGGGACGAGATTGGCGACCCACGTTGAGTGGCGCACTGGGAAAATGATTCCTGCTGTCAATAACTTCTTGATTTCTTGATGGATAAGGGGTTCCAGCAATGGATTAACTGGTCTTTGGCGCTGCCTGAAAGGCTTACTTCCTGGCTTGAGCGGGATTGTATGCGTGATAATAGAAGTATCATAGGTCTTCAAGTCTTCGTAGCTCCATGCTATGACGTCAGGGAACTGTCTCAAGCTCTGAATAATCCCCAACTTCTCTTTAGGTGTGCAAGTCTTTCCTATGCATACATTTCTAGCTTCACGCTCTGCTCCTAAATTCACTTTCTCACACTGATCACCTTCAATTCTTTGACTTTTCATCTGATCAATTTGATCCTGATCAAATACTCTTTCTAATTGTATCATCCCCCTTGGAATGATATTCGTTTTTAGGTTTAGTATGCCATCCTCATCAAATTCGGCTTCCTTCTGAGTTTCTTCCTCATCAATAACTTGTGCTGCAAAAACATCGGAATTTGTTAAAAATTCACGAATGTGGTTGTCATCCTCAAAAACCTGGAAGTTTGTAATATTGTCTGGAATAGATGGTAGGGATGACAGCTCCACCGTGAACTGACTTATGCCATCCATGGCTAGCGGCTCCAGTGAACTGGCTGCTTGTGCCAAAGAATTTGCTACTTGATTATTTGTTCGGCTCATGGATTGAATATTGAAAGCATCAAAGCTCTCAACAATATCCCATACTCAGTTGCGGTAGCAAGTCAGTCTTTTATTGTGGCAAACATATTGCTTCTTTATCTGCTTCACGACTATTTCCGAGTCTCCAAGAGCATGTACTACTCTTGCTCCTTTTCTAAGTGCCAGGAGTAACCCATGAATCAGAGATTCATATTCTACTACATTGTTTGTGCATGGGAACTCCAATCGGTGGGCAGCAAGATATACCTCTCCTTTTGGACCGATCAACTCGAAACCAGCTCCGGCTCCTTTCTTCGATCGGGATCCATCAAACTTTAGGATCCAGACTTGTTCTTGTTGTGAAGACTGTGAAGCTTGTGGGCTTTCATTTTCTTCTCGATGTTCTTGCTCGGATTCCATTTCCTGTATTCTTACTGAGGAAAAGCCATCGATGTGATTGACTTCTACATGATCTGAAAAACCTAATGTCTGTGGGATACTTCTTTGCACATCTTTTATGGCCGAATGGCACATTTTGCAAATGAATTCTGAATGAGCCGTGTTGTGTACTCGGCACCAATTTGGTAACAACAAATCTTGAATCTGAATATCTTCTTGTAATTCCATCTTCATTTGGACACTCTTCCAAACAAAGTTTCTGAAACTCTTGAACATTCTTGCATCACTATCTTGGGAGCTCTCTCCCCTCTCAATTAACACATTCGTGGAGTCAGATATCTAGTTATTTCCCTGGATTGATTCCTGCAGCATGAGAACTTCATTTGTTTTAGGCCTGTAAGTGCCTAAATCTGTCTCTAAAAACAATATCTCATTGTTCTCTCCGTACTCGGTAATCATTAACTTGAGTCTTGGGGTACTATCAATCCGTATCTGGTTTGGGACTCCTTTCCATGGCAACCACATATGGGAAAAGTCTGTAGCAATATACCCGTTCAGTCTTCTCGCCCAATCTCTACTCAAGAGCATGCCATACCCGTCAGGAATATCTACCACTGAAATATCTATGCAGCTTTGTATTCTTGGGTCTGCCGCTAGCTGCATGTAGATATTGTTTAATTCTCCCATAACTGGGACTTTTGTTTTATCTAACTGTGTGACCTTCTTGTTGGTTCTTGCAGGTACAAGTCCCAACTTGCGGCAGATTGCGAGTGGCATCACGTTGCTTGAAGCACCGAAATCCACTAGGCAGTTGTGTAGCATTTTACCAAATATCCTGACTGACAGTAAAAATGGGGCAGGTTCGTCTTTTCCCTGGTAGAAGACTACCGGATGTTTGTCCCGCTTATTGGTATCTTGATTCTTCTCTTTCTGATTTCTAGGAACAATGTCCTGTCTTGGCGGGGTATGCGGTTGCTCATTTGCCAAGACTTCTTCTTGAAAGATATCCGTGTCCATAAGGACTTCTTCTGGTGACATGTCCTTTTGATTAGAACTCTTAGATAATGTTTGGGTCATCTCTACAACACCAGAAGGCTGTTGCGGAGCACCAGATATATTGCCTGTTACTTCTGATTCGGCAATGTTAGTGTTTGCTAGAGCATTGGGTACTCCTCGGTTTGGCACATTTTGTGGAACATTTCTTGGAACAACAGCTTCGGTCAAACTGCCCAAAAGTGTTTCCCGAACCTCAGGAATTCTCATTAGCTCAATTAAAGGCAAGCTGACCTTCATTCGTTTGAATTCCTCCAACACATACGAACTCAACCTCTTTAGCTCTTCCCGGGGACGGTCTTTTGGCTGAGCCTGAGCCTGTACTACTGGGAGGTTCACTTGTCTTGTTTGTTCCGTTTGGGGAATAGTAGCTTGTCTGGTTTGTTCCGTTCGCGGAGGGATGACTTGTCTTGCTCCACTGGTTTGAGCATTTTGTTGATGGTACTCTGGCGAATCCCTGGGAAGAGATGGCACGTTGGTAGCATTCGGATTCGGCGGGGTCTGGAAATTGTTTGGTGGCACGGATGAAGTCAAAGGTTCATTTTGACGATGATTCCTCTGGTATATCCTCAATGGGTTTCCAGCCGCCTGTTGGAGCACTTCCCTGGTTCCTTCTACCAGAACACTATTGTATAATGGAGGAAAATTGTAACCATCTGCCGTGGATGGCTGATTAAATGGGTCTTGGATTTCTGGACTGTCTTGGTATCTTGGCGCCTCCACTGGGCCATTTGCAGATGCAGGAGGAAACCTCTGATCTTGTTGGTACCGTGGATATTCCTGGGGAGGAAATCGAACACTTTCAATCACAAGGGCTTGATCATACTTCGGTGCAGGAACTAACTCATATCCGGTTACTGGGGGATCTTCCGCCTCTGAGTTCCTTCTCTCACTTCTGAAAATATCGGCGGCTACCTGGAATTCCCGACAATGTAACTCGGAGTGTTGGTCTGTGTTGTGCAGCCTACACCATCCTGATAGTGCTGCCTCAGCTAGGAATACCTTGTTTGTGGGACGATTGTCGGCTGGTGGATTATCTAAGGGTGATGGTACAGTACCATTGTTTGGTCTAGTATTCCAGGTCTTCTTTTGGAAGCCTGGGTTATTATTCCGGGGACCTTGATAATTCCCTTGATAATTTTGGTTGTCCCTTTGATACCCGGAATGACCCTGACCTTGATAATTTCCCTGAGGTGCCTGATAACTTCTCTGAAAACTTTGAATTTGGCTATTTTGTCCCTTCAAATAGGCGACTTCAGTAGACAACCTTTTGACTTGTTCAATCAAGTCTTTCATTTCATCCCTCTCTTCTTGAGTTCACGTGGAAGTTGTCGCATTCTGAAGATATATGGGCTGAGCTGGTGGTGCTTGGGACATAGGTGCTCCTGGATGGATGACCATTTGGTTGCCCATTGGAGGGACTGGGTTCAACATAGGCGTTTGATGAGCCAACGCCCGATTAATATCTTGGATTTGATTTTGGGAGGCTGCATTTCCCAAGTAATTGAGCGGACCAGGAGCCATACCTACTCCTAAACCCGTGCTAGCTGTAATTGCTGCAGCGTATGCTCCCTTCAAATCCGCTGGGAGTGGATTGGTGGATTTCACAAGCATGGCAGTGAGACGATCCAATGCTTCATAATATATGGGCAGTGCCGCTGCATTGTCTAACAAGTAAGGATCTCTCAGCCTTGTGTAGGCTTTGTGGAATCTGTTATTGAATGTACTGATAGGCTCGTGTTCTTGTCTTTTGATTTCCACAAATTGCCTGTATAAATCAGATGGGGAAATAGGTGGCCTGAATTTCTCTAAGAAAGCAGTCTTCATCTGTTGCCAAGTGCGGATAGAGTTGGCGGGCAAATGGATATACCAATATGAGGCCTCCTCATCGAATGTGTAGGGGAACAGCCTACAGGCAACATCTTCTTCTCGGATATCTCTATTTTGGAGAAGATCCTCGAAAAGCTTGATATGCTCGTCTGCGGTGTGGTTCAGGTCACCACTATGGAACTTGGAACAAAAATGTTCCGGATTCTTTGGTAAGTCATGGTAAACAGCAAACGTCATGGGTGATGCATCAGCTAGACGCCACGCCATTGGAGCGTTTGGTTGGTTTGGTTGAACTGGTTGCATTGGTGGAACAGGTTGCACTGGTTGTGCAGCAACTGGAATTGGTTGACAGTCTAGAAAGAGACTAAAAGGAACTCTCTCACTTGGTGCTTCTTCACTGGACCCAACCGCGCTAGATGTTGCCTCCTACGATGCCTCAAATTTCTTCCTCTGCCTATTCCTGCAGGGCCATAGCTCTATAAATTCTTTAAAAGAATTCGGAGTAGATCTGGTAATCCTCCGAAGTCTATCTGCTGAGAAAGAGCCGATTCGATCCAGCGTGCTCTTCAATCTCGTTGAGGTGGTGCAGGAGCTTGTGGTGCAGGGGCTGCTTGATTCGCCTGTTGGTTCGCTTGTTGGTTGACTTGTCGGTCGTGCTCTCGTTCAAGAGCTTCAAATCTTTCAACAAGGAGGTCTCTTCGAACGTTGAATTCAATTCGCCGTGCTCTTTCTTCTTCTTCCTCGAGAATAAAACGCATGCGAAACCAATCGGGAGCACTTCTTCTCACTTGCCACGCGAGGCTGAATAGTTCGGTGATGATATCTTCCTGTTCGTCGTGAAAACCCAGGTTAGGCTGTAACATTGGCTGAGGATCTTGATCAGGTTCAGGAACGTTGGCTGGGAGCCCCATTCTTCATCCTACTATCAACACTTGGATTTGAGGATGAGCCTGTAGCAAATGATCGTTCTATCTCGTCAAAGGTCTGCTTCAGACGATCAATTCTCTGCTTTATCAAATCTTTTTGGATTGCTTCCTCAAATCTTTTTCCTTTTTCCTCTTCTCTAGCAAGGACTTGGCTTGTCTGTCTGAATTGAGCACGATCAGCCTGTGTCTTCCAAGCTAGTGTATATAACTGATCAATAATATCCGTTGGAGGTTGATCTGGTTGTTCAACAGGTACATGAAAAGGAAACTCATGCGGTAGTACCATTCTGCATCATGCCTACTGCCTCAACTTGTAGTGATGTATCAAAGATTTCTTTTCATAAGGCCCTCCTTCTAGCGCCAATTCATGTTGAGCGCGGGGAGGAGGGTAAAAAAGTCTTCAAGATTATCCCCACAGATAGCAAAATTTGATAGGACCAATAACTTTACTACTCAATTGTTCGCGTCATGCCCTCCTTCTAGCGCCAATTCATGTTGATGCGTGTTTTATGACACACCAAACATCAGAATAAAATGCCCAAAGACACTCTATCCTCTCTTGAAAAACCACCGCGTATGCTAAGATTGCGAGAAGATCATATGGCGATTCCAAGGTTTCTTTAGTCGGGTCTCGACGTGTGGATAAGCTCAATGGCCGTTGTGATTTGCTGGTAATGAACAAGGGGACTTACGTAAAATCTTTGCAAGTTTAGGACTTAGGAAATTTATCGTTAAAGGCTCTCAATTAGGACTTTCAATTGTGGATCTCAAAAAAATGGCAAAAGGATAGGGTTTAGGAGAATCTAGTCTATGCCTAAGAACTCAAGAGACAATAAAGACTCGGTGAAGAGGATAAACCACACTTTGTTTCGCCTCCTGCAGGACAACATACGCAAAATGGGTGCAATCTTCAAGGGGTTGTGAGAATAATTTTCAAACCTCGAATGAGGCTGAAGTTAAGTTTCCACAATTAAGAGCTCAGGCTAACTTTACGCATCGAATGCAAATCATCCATTCGAAGAAAGTATGAGCTACACTTCACCATCAATACGGTCAATCTCTCATTCAATTAACCAACTTTTAAAGCAAATTCTACCTAATCTAACTTTAACTTTAATCTATGGCGGAAGATAATATGCAACCTCGCTTACTATTTAACAATAAGAAGTTATTCAAGGCAAATCATGCTCAAGAGCTTTTATCATTCAAAATAGTCTCAATGCGACAATACACATATTTTGTCTCCACACAAATGAAAATGAGAGAGCACTAGTTTATATAGAGCTTCAAAAATGAAATGAAGGATCGAGATTAAAACAAGATTAACGGCCAAGATTATTACAACCAAACCCTAATTAGGGTTTCCCAAAATAACAAGAGTTATCCATCAGAAATCAATCAGAAAAGTGGCAGTTCCGGCTATAATCTAGGAGAGGCGTTCTTATCCATCTGAGTAGCATTGTGCTTGGCGAATCTGGACACTACTGCAATGACCTCGTCCATCGTGACAGGGGGCAACATGCTGATCCGGAATTCAAGTCCGTCCAACTTCTCAGCACATCTAGCAAAAGTACTTTCCCAATCTGCCTCCTACTTCTCAAAATCTTTTCGAATGGATGAGAGTCTTGCCACTCTCGCAAAGTCTTGTCTCAAGAATGGTCCAGTGGTCGAGAAGAAAGTTTCTTGAACTTTATGCTTCAGTCTCTCCAACTGCATGTCGTTCTCCCGGATGATTTCGCCGTCGAACACATCTGTAGTTATCATGCAAATCTTCTCCTGGATTTTCTTGACCTGTTCTTCAATTCCAAGCCCATCTACTTTTGCCTTCTCCAAGACCTCTTCTCGTATTGTCACTGCCCAAAACCAGTGATGAAAATCATATGCTGCCCCTGCAGCAATCACCCTTTTATCAACTAACTCCTCTCTTGGAGTGCTCTTTAAGATTCTAAGGCTTGGAATAAGCCTTTCTTGCATATCCGGGATACCTTCCCATGCCTCCGCCATATCCATCAATCTGGAAAGAAATGAAGAGGTTCGTCCATAAGCAAGTGCCAACTTTTCCATGAACAACACCGCTTCCGCGCCTTCACTTGCCATCCAGTCTTGAGCTTCCCTGGCCGTCACCATTCCGTGCTCGACTTCCTTGGTCACCTCCTGTGATGAATCGAGGAGAGGAGGAACAATTGCATTGCCCTGATCAAGTGGCTAGGTCAAATGCTGTATATATTCTTTGAGACGTTTGACCTCCTTTTTATACTCCTTCTTCTTGGTCACTTCCTTTTCCAGTCTCGCTTTGATGGTCGAGACGGAATTATCTAACTCCTCTACTTCTTGACCTTTTGAGGTCGGGCCAAGGTCAACAGTGGTTATAGCATACTCCTGAGGAGTGATTTCGTCCTGTGGCTTGTCCACCGTAGGTACTGCAATGTGCACGGAACGGTTGCCTGTCTCGTTCCTCTGAATGGTGGAGAACTTCTTAGCAGGCTTCTTGGCTGCAACTTGCTCTAATCTTGCCAAGAAATCGGCAGTATCCTCCTCCTCTTGTTGAGCCTCTACAGGCACCTGAACTTTCATTCTTTCCAACAACCAGTCTAGAATGGTCGACTGTTCAATACCATCCTCTACCTGAACCTCATCCTCATTCGGAACATCCATAACTTCCCTGAGAGTGGAAATCATTCCCTCCTCGAAGTCATTGTTCCGGGCTTCTATATCATTGTCTGAACCTAAGATTTCTGTGCCTGTTGGTGACACAGGCTCTTCATCATCTAGTTGAATAGGTTCATCATTTACTTCCTGAGCTGCAAGAGGTTCGAGCATTTCTACCAAGGAGTCGTCTATGGTAGCCACAAACTGGTCAATATTCTTGGATGCAGCAGAACGAGAAGGTTCTCCCTTATGCCTCTTGGAAGCAGGCTCAGCACTTGGCATTATTTCTTTTCTTTTTTCTCCAATCCTGACCAAGTCTTGATGGGATGCACCAGCATTAGAAGAGTATGACTCTGATTTGCTCAACAGATCATAAGTGAGCGTGATTCCTTTTTGTCTTAATTCTTGGGCATGATAATCGACCCACCACTGAGAATACTTAGTCACTGGCCTCATTAGGGTTGCCAGGTCTGCGTGCTCTGGTTCTGACCACTTCACTGGAGGGAGAGGTCGGCTTTCCTCGAAGCGAGGCTGGACATGGTTTCAATCATCTTGTAATTGGTCAGGCACTCGGCAAAACTCAATTGTCCTCATGAAATCTAGTGGCATCCTGGACCACATTTTCCGTCTGACCTCGTACTCATCGGCAGCATTTGCCCAGAAATCCTCCAGTTCCATCCTGTGCTTGTACTTTATCCCTTCCACTGTCCGGATATTATGATGTGGGTCATAGTTGACCCTGGACTTGTAAGCCGTGAAAGGATACCACTGGATCTCCAAACTTGCGCTCTCAGCTGCCTGTGCTGATGGACAATATTCTAACATGTTCTCGATGAAGAATGGGAATGTGACAGATGCCTTCTTGGATGGCCTCTGGATATTCTGGTATTCTTCTAATTGTCTCAAAACCTCGAGCAATATCATCCGATTGGTCAGATATATGGGCAGTTTGTAGGGATTTCCAGTAAATCCCTGTATCCTGACATATGTGAATTTAGGGAACTGGATGAACCAAGACCCATATTTGCTGATAAGACTTTTTGCTTCATGGCTCAGCCTTTGGTGCACTCCTCCTTGAAGCTTTCTGGTAATGTGCATTAGGAAGGCGTCATTCACCCTCCTGAAGTGAGTCTTCTCCTTCAATTGGAGTTGAGGATAACAATCGTAAGGCCTGAGCTCGTTCTCCCCATTGCCAATTCTGCCCTTGCAGATCAATCCTGGATACTTGTATGATCTGGCCAACAGGTATATCACATATGAACTCATATGAAAAGACTTAGTCTCTTCAAGGTTGAACAGTTGCTCATGGAGGTTGTCACTTATCATCCGTGACCAATTGAACATTTTGACTCCAGAGGTGATCTCATCTATAAAATAGTACATCCAGCTCTCGAAGAAGGCGCCTTGCGGGTTACCAGCTATCTTGTTCAGCATCAGCACGATATCCCCAAAATCTTCCTTTAAGTCCGTTCGGCGAGGCCTCTTGGGCAACTTCTTGATTGATGGCTTCGGCTTGTCCATCCACACCTTGTTGACTGTCGTGGCGCACAAATCTGGCTGACTGTCATATAATCTTTTAGCTTCTTCCTTGGTCTTATAGACCGTCCGTGAATGTTTAGGGATGCCGAAGGTTTCCTGGATTGCAACTTCGCCCAAGTGTGCTAGGACTCTTCCGTCAGGTGCGATGATCTGTCTTTTCTGGGTGTCATAATGGAGAGCACACTCCACCATCAACTCTGCACAATCCATTGCCGGTGGGAATCCAGCTGCTTGGAATATCCCGTTTCTGACTATCCGTCTGGCTATCGCTGTGGGAAGTCCCTTATGACCGTACACTCTTTTCTTGAATTCATCAAAGTCAACGTGCCCGAGATCAGTATCCACGACGTTCTTCCACTTTGAGATGACTTTGGTCTCTTTCTGAGCACTCTTGCTGGCAAACTTCATTTTCAGCTTCTTTGATAGTTCGCCTGCCGTGATCGTCAACCTGCAGTCCAAAAGATTAACATTAATACATAAACTTTTTACAAACAATTAAATCCCGTGCCTTGGATTCGAAAAATTGACTTTCAGCTGGTTAAACAAGCAAATTGCTGCGAAAAAGCAAGCTGAAATAAATTGAATGAAGTTGAAAATTTTGCCAGAACTTCGTTGAGATGAAGGGACATAAAAGAGATAGCAAATTTATTTGACCGAACATCAAACCTCAGTGAAGAACTGTCGAATGCAAATCAGATTTAAAAATCTGATTTTTAGAAGAAGTGCGCCCTTCTTCACAGAAGAATTTCAGCTTTGAATAAATCTCTCTTTTTCCTGCGAAAAAATTCTTCAGCATAACACTGCTTCTCTCTCTGGGAAAATTCGACCTTGCCTTGATGAATCAATTGCCTGATAATTTCGAGAAAGATTAAATTTCTTTTTAGCTGTGTGTGAAAAAATGAGTTGCTGAAACTCATTATAATGTTGAAGGATTGAATTCAATTTAGCAACTGCCATAATCTTTCTCGATCTCGATTTGTTTTCATTTATCCAAACAGGCAAGTTTCCTTTTAATTTTCGACAATAATCAGTCTCGAGCTTATCCGGGCAAATCTTCAAAAATTTGATTTTTCATTTAATGTTTATCTTTGATTTTTCGAATTTTTAAATAAACATTAAATATTTAATTAAATTCATGGCGAATTTAATTTTTCTTGTCGGATTTCATCTCAGCTTGGCGTGCTTTATTTTCTTCCAATTCTCGTCTGGCAAATTTGATTTTGTCCAAGGCATTTTTAAATTTCCAAATAGTTGAAAATTAATTATTAAAATATTAAAAATATTTTAATAAATTCCAACCCGTTCGTTTTGGACCCATGGCTATTTCAAAATTTCCTTCATTTTTCTTGGCTGAGAGTGTATCTTCCAATTTCATCCTCAATTTCGTCTAGCCAAACCAAAATTCAAGCCATTCCGTCGAAAATTTAATTGCCAGATCCTTATTTTTCTTTGCCGAGGCGAGATTTTAATAGCACTGAGCCTAATTTGTTCTGCCAAAGTCAAATTTTCTCTTGCTCAATCGAATTTTTCTAGGCAATATCCTTGTCTGGATGTCTTCGTTGGGCGAATTTCCTTGACGTCTGACATATTCTTCCTCATTCTAGCCAAGGACGATCCTTCCTTTCTCCTTGCCTTGAGCATTTTTCTTTGGTCAAAATTGACAATTTCTCAACATTTTTTTCCATACTTAGGCAATTTTAATTTCTTTTCCTCATCGTGTTAGGCACATTCCGTTTTATTCTTTGCCAAATCCCAATCTTCTCTAGCATTTGTCCCATCAAACTTGGCATTTGACCTCTCGAAAGTGTCAGGATACTTAGCCAAAAATCTTCATTTTTCATCATTTAGCCTCTATACTTAGGCAAATATTCGAACTTTTCCTTTGGATTTGGCATTAACACTTAGCCAAAAATCATTCTTTTATCCTCTTAGGCGGACTTCCTTAGCAGTTTGGACAAGCATCATGGACGTCTTTGATACCTTGCTAACCTCCTCCAAGTGTATGGCGGACTTCATAGGTTTTTTGGACGAACACCATGGATGTCCCTCTTTTCTAGGGCGGATTTCCTTAATACTTTAGCATTTGTCTCCAAGAAAAAATCAGTTTTCCACCCCTTTAAGCTTTCATACTTAGTTGAATTTCGAAATTTCCTCCTCTAGGCATCAAACACTTAGCGAATATTTTGATTTTCCTTCACTTTACATGCCTAGGCGGACTTTAGATAGTCTTCAGCCAAGTCCCACCTTTCAAGGGCGGACTTCATAATCATTTTGCATCTCTCTTTCAAGTCAAGGCGGACTTTAGGGGTCTTTAGGATATGGATGGCGGACTTTAGAACCTTTTTGGATCTCCTTTCTTAAGAATGGCGGATTTCATCAGCCTTTTGGACATGCTTGCTTGTGAATGGCGGACTTTGAATGATGCTTGGATATGCAAGGGCGGACTTTGAAGGATGCAAGGATGTTAAGGGCGGACTTCAAGACCTCCTAGGATATGCATCTTGAGTGCTGGGCGGACTTTAAGACTTCTTTGGACATCCTTGGCGGACTTTGGAAGGTCCTAGGATGAACTTCCTTGATGCATGGCGGACTTTGAAGGGTCCAAGGATATGGATCATTGCTGCTGGGCGAAATTCATGGACTTCCAGATTTTCACAAACTTCATCTTTCATCCTTCTTCCATGGCGGATTTCAGACTTGAACAGATTTCAAATGAACTTCATCTCTTTTGAGTTGATTTTGAACTGATTTTGCCTCAGATCTGATTGATCTTGAACTGGTTTTGACTGATTTTTCCAGATTTTTCAATGTTTTTGGTCTGATTTTTCATGCCTTTTGAACTTTTTTTCCAGATTTTTCAATAATTTTTCAAATTTTCATTTTGATTTTCTGAGAGTTCTATTGAGTTCTAAAAATAGAAACTTTCCAAAAATAGAAAAAGCAAACCCTAAAAAATAGGGAACCTTGTTTGGCCCAAAAAATGCTAAGAATGAAAAATCGAAAAAGCAAATTTCCCTAAAAAATAGGAAGTCTCAGAATTGGCCGAGTTCACAGGCGATCTTCGTTTCCTGGGCCTTCTGAGCGCTTCCATGACGTCTACACACTGATTCAAGCATGAATTACTGACTTGGCTCGGGCAACTCTCGGCAAATTGACCTGAAACTCTTGGCAAAGTGATCTCATGTAACCGTCGCAAGGAGACAGAACCCTAAAAACTAACAGGCAACTGGGGGTCCCCATTGGCGATGGGGCGATGTGTGAAAAGGTCACAACACTTATATTGAAATACTGGTCACATGAATCTGTGAATAGTCAAGTCATCTTGGAAATCTCATGTGATTTATCCTCTCTGCCTTATTCAAAAACTATACCACTCTTGATAGTTTGATCTGGTTAAAGTATACCTTCTTATGCCGTGATCTTTAATCTGTCATTAAAATGATAAGAGTCTGAAAGAGTACTCTCTCTCTCTCTCTCTCTCTCTCTCTCTTTCTATTAAGTCATCAACTAATCATACTCAAAATTCAATACGATAAACCCTAAGGTTATGAACCAAAGAGAAGATTGATAATTCAACAATGTTACAAGAAATAAGAACTTGATATGAGAGTTGTCATGTCGAGCAGGGGTGAGTGCTGATGACACAGTGGTGCCAGAGATATCGGCACAGTGGTGCCAGTAATTTTTAAATCCTTGGCCAAGGTAGATGCCAATTAGGCAGAGTCAGCTTTCATATTCCATATATACTCTGGTCAGAAAGATCCTTCTGGTTAGGGGGAACCTACAGAGGAAGGATCAACCAGCAGTATAGGAATCATGGACACCAGACTCAGAGACATGATGACATTTGATCCTTGTTGATTGACCTTGAGAAGGGCCGGGTTCTTCAGTCGAAGAACATGGGAGACCAGTAGGTCTGGTTGGGCGGTAAAGCCCCTAATGATAATCCCTCTTTCCCTCATGGATAAAGTAACTCAAGAGTTTCAGCTTGAAGATGGTGTCAAATATCTAAAATTTCCTTGTGCTTAGCTCCAAGTAATTGCATTGTTATTTTAAAAGTTTATTTTCAATTATGCAGCAATTGTTATTCATTATGATAAATGATAAATCTGCAAATGTTGTCTTAGATTAGCCAGTCGATTCTTTCAGTTGAAATGCTGAATTCTTGAAGTTAATTTTAGAATAATTAAGTAATTTTGGTGTTTTAAAAAGAAAACCCTAGAATGACAGTTATTTCATTGTGATTCTTTGGAAAACAGTTAAAAGTTTCATTTCAGCTGAAATCTGCAAACTCAGAAGTTAGTTGTTATTTGATTAAATTGGAAACCCTAGCTCGTTATCAGACAATGAAAGATGTGAGTTAGTTAATGATGCCCTAGCGGTTAATCTCTTTTCAGTTCACTATCTTTATTTGGGAACCCTAGCTTGTTAGTTATTTTAGAATAATTTTAGAATAATTCTTGAAGTTAATTTTAGAATAATTAAGTAATTTTGGTGTTTTAAAAAGAAAACCCTAGAATGACAGTTATTTCATTGTGATTCTTTGGAAAACAGTTAAAAGTTTCATTTCAGCTGAAATCTGAAAACTCAGAAGTTAGTTGTTATTTGATTAAATTGGAAACCCTAGCTCGTTATCAGACAATGAAAGATGTGAGTTAGTTAATGATGCCCTAGCGGTTAATCTCTTTTCAGTTCACTATCTTTATTTGGGAACCCTAGCTTGTTAGTTTCATTTCAGCTGAAATCTGCAAACTCAAAAGTTAGTTGTTATTTGATTAAATTGGAAACCCTAGCTCGTTATCAGACAATGAAAGATGTGAGTTAGTTAATGATGCCCTAGCGGTTAATCTCTTTTCAGTTCACTATCTTTATTTGGGAACCCTAGCTTGTTAGTTATTTAGTTGCCTTTCAGCTGAAGTTGGCAAAATAACTGTTTTTCCTTTAACTGTAAGATGTTAGACGTTACAAGTTTCAAATCTAGCTTTATTAGATTTAAGGAAAAATATATCTATTTTATTTATATGGCTTTAGGAGCCAAATTTTTAGTAAGTTTTGATGTAATCTTTCAAAGAGAGGAAACAGCCCCACTCACCCATCTAACGAATAAAATGAAACAAGCACAATACTAATCACTAATCACAACAAGAGCACACCTCGGAGCCTAGCTAACACATATTGATATCAGAACTCATTTTGGTCAGAAGAACATAAGCAGGAGAAAGAAAGCAGGGCATAGCCAGGGGAGAGAAAGTAGCACACAGATAAGTAATTTCTTATTGTATTGTTTGACATGCCCAAGTGCTAGGAAAAACAAAGATCATACAAAAACTTGGAGCCAGAACATAGCTGTTACATCAGTTTGTATCAGAGCTGCTGCATCATTTTTGGTATCAGAGCACTCAAAGATGCTGAGAAAACAAACTTAGTTGACAGAATTTGCTGAGTAAGAATATAGTTGCTCCTTGCATGTAAAAGTAAACAAATATTTTGTTAGTGTTGATAACTGTGATTGTTAAGCTGGATATTTATACACCCGAGGGAACGTGAAGAATTTGTTCAAGGAAAGGACCATTTGTATGCTTAAAGAAACATTAGTTTGCACAGAGGTGCATTAGGATGATTCAAGAAATTGATCAAAAGGTGAAAAGGTACCTTCAAAGAAAGAAAGATTCAAAATGGAGGTTCCTACACATAGGAAAGGAAGAAAGAGAAATAGAAAAGCAAAAAAAATGAAGAAACTAAAGAGAAAAATTATAAAGAGCATCAGAGACTCGAATGAGGGTTTTTAAGGAAGAAATTTCTCAACATCATAGAGATGAGGAGTGGAGAAAAATAGATAGATCATAGCATGCATAGCTAGGATGAAGAGAGAAGATTTCTTGGAGCAAGACGACCTTGCAAAAAATGAAAGAATCTCTTGTTGAAGGAGACTTCCAATTTTAAGGAGCCAACAAATATTTTGGGAGAAGAATAAGAAGTAGAGGGCATTATATAGTACATTGAAGGTGAAGGAATATACTACCTTGGAGGTGAAGAAGTCCTTAGAGAACAAAATATTGATTGTAATACTAAAGATGTTCAGCAAGTTGCTGCAATTTCTCTCGTGGACTTGAAAATGAATGTAAATCTACCCATTGTTAGTTGGATTGTTAAGTCCCAGATATTTCTAGCATGAGAAATAGTGGATTGGAGAGAAAGAATTGAAGAGATAGCGTTGAAAATATGGAAGCAAAAAAGTTTAGCATTAGTGAGTTTATTCAAACAAATATGAATGACGTTAGTGTTGAGGTGCCTAGATGCCTGTTTACCTCTAACGTGCCAAGCAGACTAATGATCTGAAAACAGCGTCCAAGAAAACAGCTCTAGTTGCCATACTGTTGTGGCCGAAGGAGAACATGGTTTTGAAGACATTCTAGGTGAAGGAAGTTGTTCAACAGAATCTGAGGCTATGGTTGTTGGAGGTCAAGATGGTATGCAACATCCCTCAACCAGCTTTGGCAGTTGAGAAATCTTGAAAAAGCTGTTTCCAGTTTTTGTACGAAACAACTGGTCATACACAAGTGGCAACCACCAGAGTAATTTCATCCTAGTAAGTGGCAGTTTCATATGAGTGGAGCAGCAGACTTGACTGTTGGAAAATGAGCCACACCCAAACCAAAGATGTACCAGTCACCATGAGGACTGGTAGCTCAGTGGTAGAGCGCACCCCTGCAGCAAATGGGATCTCCTAGGTTCAACTCCTAGCTGGTCCATGAAAACTTTAACATGGTATTAGAGCCCAGGTCAGCAGAGTCAGGGCAAGCTAGGATCTCTGAGCATGCAGTGTGGCTCAAGCGAGGGTGTTAGAAAATGAGCCACACTTGAACCAAAAATGGACCAGTCACCAAGAGGGCCAGTAGCTCAGTGGTAGAGCATCCAAGCAGAAAATGGGAGGTCCTAGGTTTGACTCCTAGCTGGTCCAAGAAAAGTTTAAAATTGACAGCAGCATTTATATAAGTGATAGTGGCAGATTGTTAATAAATTATTTTAAAAAACACTTACTTGCAGCAACAGAAAACACTTACTCACAGCATTATATTTACCATTCAATACACTTACGGCAGAAATAAAAAACCACGATCAAACTGTAGTTGGACATACAGCAGAAAATTAAAACAATATAAATTTTTTGAATTGTCTGATACAAAAAACACAGCAAACTGGGCAACTGTTTTTAAAAGTTTACTCCCCCAAAATACAATTAGCATGCATGCTGGCCGCTTTATTAAACTGCAGATCAGGCCCTTTTAAAATAGTAATTGAAACTCAAAAATGGGCAGTGCCAAAAATAGCAATAAGACTTATAAAAATATCAGACACTAAACTATAAAAGAACTGCATTAAAAAATCGTGACTATCTATAACTAAAATCAGCAACAAACTTAAAAACATAAAATCCTAAAAATAGTCTTTCCAACTTCCCCCTTCTCTTGACTCTTCATCTGCCCTGAAGAGTGCATTATATTTTTGGCTATGTTCCACCAAGTTTCCGGTAAGGGGGGACAGCGGAATGGCAGGACGTGTTTCGGGGACAGCATTTTTTTGGGGGATTTTTGGGGATGGGGGGATGGCTATATATATATATATATATAAATTTTTAAAATATAGGGAAATTTCAGATATTCATACAAGTAATGATAATCATAACAATGAACATTGATAAAGTTGCAAATGTAATCACCAATCATATTGACATATACATTATAGAGTCAAACAAATTAATACTACAACTACTTAATTGCTTCCATAATTCATGTCAAACAATCAATGTGCATATGCTATAGAATTTTAAAAATAAAATGCCCAAAGGACAAATTTGCACTACAAATGTCAAAATGACAAAGTCACAAATGTCCAAACCATAGTAATAGAAAGTATGATGGCTGCCTCTACTCGACATTTGCCAACATTGCATCAAAATCAGACTCAAAGTCTGAGTCACTGCGAATTTTTCTCTTGCTCACTTTCCTCTTAGCTGCAATTTTTGTTTGGAATGTAAAAATTAACTCAAATGGCTTTGAAAGCAAATTTTATGTTTCATTATAGGCTTGGGAGGGTGTGGGGTCCACCTAGAAACAATAAAAAAAAAGCATTTTTAATTTTAGAGTTTTTTCTTTTTGTAAAAACTTGCTGGAAAAAAGGGGACTGTTTAATTTTAGAGTTTTTTCCTTTTGTAAAAACTTGCCAGAAAAAAGGGGACGGCTGGCTGTCCTGGCGACAGCTAGCCATCCCCTTGCCATCCCCAAGATGTTCCTGCAGATCGGGGATGTTCCAAAAAAAAGAAAACTTTTTGGGCACGCCTGAAAAACTTCCCCAAGGTGTCCCCCATCCCCGAAACGTCCTGGGTACGGGTACAGGGGGCAAAAGGGTAGGGGACGTGTCCCCGTGTACCACTGATGTTTGGTTCTCAATCACTTGTATTGATTGATGAAACTTTGTATTTCGCTGCTGCAAGTAATAAGAGATATTGCCTTGTTTTTGCCGTGGATGTTGCCATACATTGGCGAACCGCATAACTCTATTTGTCAGTGTACACTTTTGTGTGTGTGTGTGTGTTCTGTTATTTTTGTCTTCTTGATTGTTGTTCTGGTTTTTAATTTTGTTTTAATTACTCAACAATTGGTATTAGAGCTGAGTGAAATTGATAAGAGATGGAGGATGCATATAAGCGGAGGATTGAAAAATTCTTAGGCCAGAACTTTGGGACGTGGAAGTTGCAATGTTCGATGAAGGTTCAGACAAATTGGATAAGGCAATGGCAACAATTATCCTCTCTCTATCCAATAATGTGCTATTTAATGTTGCTATATAAAAAACAACGAAAGGATTGTGGGATAAATTGTCTGACATGTATGAGATGGCTTCCGCATCAAATAGTTTTCTAATGAAGAAATTGTACAACTTGAAGATGAAAGAAGGCGGAAATGTGTCAAATCACTTGAATGAATTTAATATTTTGATCAGCCAATTAATTTTTGTCAATATTGAATTGGAAGATGAAATCAAGCCATCTTGCTATTGTGTTCTCTACCCGATAGTTGGGAAGGAGTTGTTATGGTTGTTAGCAACTCAACATTTGGAAAAAATGGAAGTGTGTTGAAGTTTGATGATGTTGTTGGGATTCTTCTTAGTGAGGATGTGAGAAGGAAAAATCAAGGTACTTCAACGGGAGACACTTTGTTAACTAGCAGCAGGCGAAGATCACAAGAGAGAGGAAGAAATAACCAAAAGAGAAGATCAAATTCCAACAAGAGATCAAAATCAAGGGGTAGAAATGTTAGTTGTTGGTATTGTGGTAAAGAAGGCCATATCAAAAGAGATTGTTGGTCATTCAAGAAGGCTGAAAATCACTCCAAAGAACATGAGGTAAATGCAACATATGAAGATGCAGATGCACTAGTTCTATCTATAAGAGAAGCTACAACAGATGTGTGGGTGTTGGATTCTGAAGCTTCTTTTCATGCCACATCGTGTTAGGAGGCTATTAAAAACTATCAAGAAGGTAACTTTGGTAAGATTTATCGTGGTGACAATGAATCTTGTGACATTGTCGACAAAGGAGATGTTTTATTGATATTATAAAATGGAAATAGTTGGTTGTTGTGGGATGTTAGACATGTATCTCAACTCAAAAGGAACTTGATTTCTACGGAACAACTAGATGCTCAAGGTTGTAACATTACTTTTGAGTCAAGCATGTGGAAGGTGACAAAAGGAGCCTTGGTGATTGCTAGAGGCAGCAAATCAGGCACTTTGTATGTGCTAGAGAGTCACGCTGAAGTGGGAGTTGCGATGGTAGTTGTCAACAGTGGCATAGAGCTAGAGGCTTTGTCAGATGAGCAAACAAGGCCTTGAGATTTTGCACAAAAAGGATCAACTTCCAAGTTTGAAATTAGTTTATTTAGAGTTGTGTGAGCATTGTATCTATAGCAAACAATAGAGAATCAACTTCTCTACCAAGGAACATGACAAGAAGACATAATCGTTGGAGTTAGTGCACTTAGATGTCTTTGGGCCCACAAAGGTAACATCAATTGGTGGGTCTAATTAATTTGTTAATTTCTTAGATGATTGCACTAGGAAGGTTTGGGTTTACATGCTAAAAAGGAAATTTGAAGTGTATAGCATGTTCAAAACATTTAAAGCAATTGTAGAAAATTAGACCGGCAACAAAGTTAAGTGCTTAAAAAATGATAATGATGGTGAGTTTGTTCCATAGAATTTGATCAGTTTTTTGCAGATGATGGTATTCAAAGGATCAAAATTGTTCTTTTGACCCCTCAAAAAAAACAGTGCAGCAGACAGGTTGAATAAAACAATTTTGGAGAGGGCTTGCGACATGCTCTCCAACGTCAGTTTGAGAAAACAATTTTGGGCGAAGGTTGTCAATATAGTTGTCTATTTGATTAACCAAGGTCCATCCTCTCGTTTGGATTTTGAAATTTCAAGGAGAAGTGGCTAGGAAGGAGAATTCATGTAGTCATTTGCGGGTGTTCAGGTGTGAGGCCTTCATTCACATCCCACAAGAAAAAAGAATGAAGCTCGATGTCAAATCAAAGAGATGTATCTTCATTGGATATGGAGATGAGAAATATGGCTACAGGTTGTGGGATCCAATTGCTAAACAGGTTACACGATGTCATGATGTAATTTTCAATGAAAAAGTAATGCCAAGCTTGCTAGAACAAGGGATACCTACAAAAGAATATGTTCCATTGGATGATATCAAAAATGGAATTGTTGCATTTAAACAACATCATACCCAATTGCAGCCACAACAAGAAGGAAGTTAGGCATAGAAGAATCTTCAATGTTGCCACCCAACACACAAAATTTGGTGCCTTATTCACAAGGCATTCAACATATTCTACGGCCATGTAATATAGAGTTTGTGCCACCCCCTAATCACTTTTATAACTTAGCACAAGGGTCTTTAAAACCATCACGGCTATGGGAAATGCTTGTTTAAATTGCACACTCTCCAACTTTTCCACAACTATTGGATGAGCAGCCCACCTTAGACCCACAACCCTCTCAAAATTTAATCCTAGTGCAGCTACAAAATGAGCCACCAGATTTAGATTTGCAACCCCCTCTTTCATATGCTCTACTACCTGACACAATTTAAATGCCTCACACTCAATCTCTTTAGTTAAATTAAAACAATAATATAGGGCAGGAGCATCATGAACAAGATAACCTATAGGGGCAAATTCCTCAATTGAGGAGGTCTACCAAGGAGCGCAGAGCCCTATCAAAATATGATGATTTTGTTCAACATCTGCTAACTTATGATCAAGCTGAACCTACCACTTTTGAAGAAGCGTGCAATGTCTTAGATTGCAAACATTGGATGGATGCCATGAGAGAAGAAACAAGTTCGTTGATGACAAATCGCACATTGAATTTGGTCTCTCTTCCTCCAATTTGTAAAGCTTTGAAAAACAAGTGGGTATACAAGGTGAAAGAAGAAGATGATAGAAAGAAGCGATACAAGGCTAGATTAGTGGTCAAAGGATATGACTAGTAAAAGGGTGTTGATTTCATCAGAAAATTTTCACCTATAGTAAAAATGACTTCCATCTAAGCAACAGTCTCCAACTTTGCCACAACTATTGGATGAGCATCCCACCCTAGACTCACAACCGTCTCAAAATTTAAACCTAGCGCAGCTACCAAATGAGCCACCATATTTAGATTTGCAGCCCCCTCTTTCATATGCTCTGCTATCTAACACAATTTAAATGCCTCACACTCAATATCTATAGTTAAATTAAAACAATAATATAGGGCAGGAGAATCATGAACAAGATAACCTGTAGGGGCAAATTCCTCAATTGAGGAGGTCTACCAAGGAGCGCAGAGCCCTATCAAAATAAGATGATTTTGTTTAACATTTGCTAATTTATGATCAAGCTAAACCTACCACTTCTGAAGAAGTGTGCAATGCCTCAGATTGCAAACATTGGATGGATGCCATGAGAGAAGAAACAAGTTCACTGATGACAAATCGCACATGGGATTTGGTCTCTCTTCCTCCAATCCGTAAAGCTTTGAAAAACAAGTGGATATACAAGGTGAAAGAAGAAGATGGTGGAAAGAAGCGATACAAGGCTAGATTAGTGGTCAAAGGATATGACCAGCAAAAGGGTGTTGATTTCATCAGAAAATTTTCACCTGTAGTAAAAATGACTTTCATCCGAGCAGTTTTGGGCTTAGCAGTTGCCTATGACCTTGAATTGGAGTAGCTTGATGTCAAGACAATGTTTCTCCACAATGATTTGGAAGAAGAATTGTATATGCAGCAACCATAAGGTTTCAAAAAGAAGGACAGGAGAATTTAGTTTGCAGATTGAAATGTGTCATGCCCCCACAATAAATAGCAACTTGTCTTAAATCATTAATTGCTGACCAAAGAAAGTGACAATTCAAAGGGGGGTCGATAGAAATTAATAAAAGAGGATTGTTATTGCAACGACTCCATAAAGAAACCTATAATTAATAATTAATAGAGTTTAAGGACAATACTTGGGTGAAAGGATGCGTCCCTTGTTGGGATAGCCAATGAAGGGATGTGACTCTCCTCACCATGGGAGATATAAAATGGAGGACAAATGAGTGGGGAGAGGCATCAAGTGTAGGAGATTGAAAAGAAAAAAAAAAGAAGGAATTGAAATATAAGATATCTCTTGATATAAATATTGTTATCATCAAAAATATTATAGGGAAGTAAGTTTAAAAGATAATCTTAGAATATAAATTAGGAATAGCCTTTGCAAGTAAATCTACCATAATGGCACAAGGATATTTTATTACAAAGTAATATAGCAAGTTCCTTTAGCAATCTATTTTGAATCTATTAGAAATGGCTTGCAAATAGGAAGGACAGCCAGCCTTTTGAGTCCACGAGAGGTGAAGTATTGTCATTTCCTTCATCAAGCATGCCACCCCGAGATGCAGCCCCGTGGACCGAGAGGCTTATGAGTGCTCCTAGGCTTGTTGAGGAAGGCAATCTTCATGCATCTTATCAAGCATGCCACCCCGAGATGGATGGATTGGAGATCTTGCCATGATCATGGGTTGGAAGGTGAATGAGTGCTCCTAGGCTTGATCAAGGAGGATGGTGCGCCTCCAAGGTGGATTGAGGGATGGAGTGGACTTGAGATCCTACCATATTTATGGGTCGGGAGGCGGATGAGTGCTCCCGGGCTTAAAGGACTCCTCAAGTACGCCACCCCAAGGTGGATTGACGAGTATCCACCCATGCTCTCGCAATACAAGGACAACCATCCTTGAGATTGCGATTTGCGAACATTTCTAACGAATTCCTAGTATGATTGGTTATAGTAATATGCCTTGGAATAATCATTAATGATTTTAAGATATTTTGAATTCAAATATTAACGATGTTTAGCTATAATGTATTGCTCTCAATATTATAATATTTTATGTATCAATTTGAATATAATTGTAAAGTTGATACTTGTTATTACTAATATCAGTTTTTAGTGATTATTATTGTTTTGCAGGCCTAAAATTAGGAATTTCCCAAAAGAGGACATTACAAAACATAGCTTGTATGGGTTGAAATAGGCTCCATGACAATGGTTCCTCAAGTTTGATTCCTTCATAGGTGAGAAAAATTTCTCCATGTGTGAATTTGATCCATGTGTTTATTACAAGGTTTTGGAGAATGGTGAAGTTGTGTTATTTTTACTATATGTTGATGATATGCTAGTGACCGAAACTAGCATGAATGTTGCTAGCAGGTTGAAACAACAATTGGTTAACAAGTTTTTGATGAAGGATTTGGGAGTCGCCAAGAAAATTCTTGGAATGATGATCATTAGAGATAGACAAAAAAGAGAATTGAAATTGTCACAAGAAAAGTATGTTGACAAGGTTTTGGACAGGTTTAGCATGAAGGGTGCTAAGGCTATAAGCACACCGAGTTGTGTTCTAAGACACAAGAAGAAAAAGAATATATGAAAGGAGTTCCTTACTTCCCTATTGTTGGGAGCCTTGTGTACGCAATGGTTTGCACAAGACTTGACATTGCTCATGCAGTGGGAGTGGTCAGTAGGTATATGAGTAATCTAGGTAAGACTCATTGGCAAGTAGTAAAGTGGATTATGAGATACCTCAAGGGCACATCATATCATGTTTTGAGGTTCAAAGGAAAAGATGCACAACTGCAAGGTTATGTTGACTTTGAAATGGCTGGTCACTTGGACAAAAGGCAATCTACCACTAGTTATGTGTTCACATTTGTAGGGGAAGTGATCAGTTGGGCTTCCAGATTGCAACAAGTGGTAGCTCTCTCTACTACCGAAGCGGGAATACGTTGCAACCACCCAAGGAGCTAAGGAGATGTTGTGGTTGCATCATTTATTGAGCGAATTGGGTTGTAAATAGCAAGTTTTCACTTTGTTTAGTGACAGAAAAAGTGCAATTCATTTGGCGAAAAATCCAGCCTTTCATTCTCGCACTAAGCACATAGAGCTTCAATATCATTTCATCTGGAGTGTTCTTGAAGAGGGCAAGCTGAAGTTGGAGAAGATACACACTGATTTGAATCCTGCAACTGCATTCACCAAACCTGTTCCAGAAGAGAAGCTAGAGTTATGTAGAGCTTCTCTTGGTCTGGTAATCAAGTGACAATAAGCTCAGAAAAGTGGGGACCTCTTTGTACGTTGCAGTGTGGTTTGGACTTCAAGTGAGAGATTGTTGGTTGTGAAGTCCAACCATCACTGTCTTTCCAACTTCACCCTTCTCTTGACTCTATGTCTGCCCTGAAGAGTGCATTATATTTTTGGTTCTCAATCACTTATATTGATTGATGAAACTTTGTATTTCGTGCTGCAAGTAGTAAGAGATATTGCCTTGCTTTTCCTGTGGATGTAGCCATACATTGGTGAACCACGTAACTCTATTTGTCAGTGTACACTTTTGTGTGTGTATGTTCTGTTATTTCTGTTTTCTCGATTGCTGTTCTGGTTTTTATTTGTTTTAATTACTCAACACAATTCACATTATAAATTGGCGGGATTACATTCTACAATAAATTATAATGCTGTGACAATTTTAAAATTGAATTTGCAGCACCTAATTCAATACTCTATGAAGCTGTAAAGCGTGGTGACTTTTTTGTTAAATTTTTTGAATGCAATAAAGATGAGCTATAACAAGTTTTTTGTGCATGACTCCTCAGTAATTGCTGCATAAAGATATAAAATTCATTTCATATGGGATCATTTCACTATACTACTCTGAGTTTCAATCAGCAGCACACGTTAAAAATTCTGATAGTCCCCTCCACAAGACCAGTTTCCTGAATGATCCATTAACAGATCCAGGAATTTTTGCCATTTGAAAAGCCATATGGCAACTTCTGCTGTCAGGTGAAAGCCTACATAGATGCAATTACCATAACAAAAATTTGGTAGTTGAAGGGGCGCACTCCAACGCTTGGTCATGGGATTGAAATCCAGGGGTACAAAATTTGAACAACATATTTGGTAAATGGAAAGATATCCCCCTTGCTGGCTTCCAAAAGGTCGCCACATTTGCCAAATTTGGCGTGAGTTGGTCGCGATCTAAAAAAACAACCTTTCCCTTTTACTTGTTGTTGAATTTTCAAGAGCATATATACGGTTGCAGACCGACAGAATACATGCCTCAGAATTGAGATTGTAAAAATGAATAGCAGATGACTGCTGCCAAGGACAGCTGTGGTTAGACACAACATAAATCTTGAAACTGACTACTGAGATGGTAAAAAGAAGAGGAGAGGGCTGCTATCGAGGACACAAATTAGAGCCAGAGGGCTGTTTTCAGGATGCATCGCAGCTCAAGCACAGATACAGATATATTTAAGAAAACGTTCGTGTTATTAAGTCCCTGTTACCCTATGCAGGTCCGGGAAGTAGGACGCGAAGGTTTATGTTTTAGTCTCAATCTGACTTCTTACCAGCATTCATATACTGAGTACGATTTCAGCTAATCAGAGATAGATTCTTGTGGATCATTTCTCACGCGTAATTAAAGGAATGAAATTCAAAAATATTCTATGCAGTTAATCCCTGAAATTATGAAGCCTAAAAATGTTGAACTGCCGAAAATCTTCATGCGCATTAGCTCCTCTGCCTCAGACATGCACTTAAGTAGAAAGAAGCACTTTCTATGTGTCAGCCCTTCTCGCTCGTTTTCTTATGTTCTTAAACCAAACATAAATTTATGCTCTTAAAATAATTTTAAAGAGATGGAAATTGGATTACCTGTGAAACTTCAATATTAGGGAACAATGCAATGAACTCGTCAATAGTCTCCTTTCCCAGCGCGGCTCCGCCCGAGCCAATGCCTTTAAGCGACGACAAATCATACTTCGCAACGATAGGCGATTTTGTTAAGGCCACAAAAATCGGCGGAGCAACAGGCAAATTAGTTACTTTGTAGCGCTCGACGTTGGCAAGCATCTCGGCAAAATCAAATTTGGCCATCAAAATCAGCGTCGTGCCCGTGGCAACGGAGCTAACCGAGTAGAAAAATCCATAGACATGAAACAATGGCATAGTGCATAAAGTAATTATGTTTTGTGAATCGATCCTGTTTACAAACCCCGCCACCATAGCAATGTGATTTCTGTGAGTCGCAACCACTCCTTTGCTCTTTCCTGTTGTCCCCGAGGAGTAGAGAAGCGTGGCCGTGTCCTCTTGTTGCACATCAACTGACTGGAAGTCATCGACATCGGATTGAAAGAGCTCGTGCAGCGTAGCAACATATCCGGACCGATTTGCCGTTGGGCTCGTTATCTGTGTGAGAACGACAGGCAGTTGAGCGGCACGGGCCTTGTGAGCGAATTCTGGGGCTGCAAAGGCCAGGACGGGATTCGAATCAGCGACCTGCCTTCGTATCTCGGCCTCCGTGTTGAGAGGATTAGCGGTGGTTAAAATGGCTCCTATGGAGACTATGGCCAGGTATATGCTGGGGACGTGTATGATGTTGGGCAAGATGACCAGCACCACGTCGCGCTTTCGAATCCCCAGACGCTGCAGACCCGTGGCCAGGGCTCTGACGTTATGGCGTAGCGCTCTGTAGGAGAGCTGTGCGTCGGATTTCGCATCAGTGATGGCTATTTCCGTGTTGTGTGGGTGGGAGAAGACATAGGTGGTGAGATCCAAGTGCTGATGTGGTGGAGGAAGGGGGACGGGACCTCTTTTGCTGTAATAGATTCCGGTGGCCAGGGAAAAGCCGCTTGAAGAGTTCAGATTGGAAGCCATTATACACAGACCGTGCAGAATACACCAGACTGGAGGATTATGATATTGCTACCAGTATTCAACCGAGTAGGAGTCAAACTCATTGATCCAGACTGGAGGATACTAAGGCAGTCGACGAGGGATGAAATTTACGTGTGCCCCACTATATTTAATAGAAAATTTAAAGACGGCCCTGTTCGCTTGTAATGGTATTGTAAGAGAGCGATTTGGTTGACTTAAAATTCGACCTTGATTTGATGATGGAAAGAACACGTATTAAATGGATTGTTAAAGCGCTTCATACGAGTAGATAGGTATGGGATTATGTCTCACATTATAATGAAAAAAAGGTCGTATGTGATTATGTCTCAAAAATATAATGATAGAGTGGATCAAAATAAACACGTAGCATTAAAAATAGAAAAAGCTATCAATTGAATAAGTTTATGGTCTCATAACGAGAACATACATCAATTACCACAACTACATTTTAAAATATAAATTAATCAATTAAGTTGCAAGGGCAACACTAATATTAGGAGGGGGTCTTGTGTATTAAATTTATTTTACTTGTCACCTAACAAATCCTTGTCATCATTCATAAGCTCTTATCCATTATGAACACTATTCTCACCATCATTAGGGTTCTTCTAGACTTGATTTTAAATAAATCTTGGTAGAGAAATAGTAAGCACAAGGCAAGGGAATTTTCTCTAATCAAGAGGGTTTATCTACACTGTTTAGAGAATGCAAAGGATTGATGCAAAGGCATAAACCAACCACTTTAGTGGCTAGAAGGTCGAGGTGGAAGCAAGGTCTAATTAGATTGGTGTGTCATTGGTGGTGATAAAGGTGAATCAATGGCTCTCCAACTTTTGTGTGGGTGATAGTGTGAGGACTCCAAGTGGCTGTGTCTCCAATATGGACAAGATGATCTAGTCAAAGATGGTGGTGAAGGTGGAACCTTGATTACTATATTGGAGGCATTCCTTTAGTGATCTAGTTAATTTTGGAGATGGAGAACTTCTAGCACAATCTTGTTGGCTTGAATTTGAATTTGCATGAAAACATTAGAGATCACTAGCCATTTGGAGTGAATAGCAAAATTATTATCCACATTAGAATTAGCAAAATAGAAAAAATTCTATCTTTCCAAATACAAAAAAGAACCTCTAATCTAAAAGCATGTCATAACTAAAAAAGCTCAACAAAAAAAATGGTCTCATTCTCCAAAAGGACATTATGTCATGTGAACAATTCAAGCTTTAGAGGCAAGAAAAAATTGAATGCATACATTACCAAGTATTTTGAGCACAAGAACAACACCAAAGAAGGTGAAGGAGGGTTTCAAGTTGCCCACAAAAATGACACATTGGGTTGGAAATTCCAAGGTTTATCAAATAGGTGTCGATTGGAAGACCATGGTAATGAAAACACCAAATAAATTGAGCAATTTTAAGTGCCATAATAGCTTTCTAGATTGTTTGAAATTTTTTAATCTAGGTGAAGTTGGGGTATTGTAAAGACCATCTATTATTCAATTTTTGAACCATGGGCACGTGGGGAGATATCCACTTGTAGCTATTCTTTAGAGTGTAATTATGAAAAGATGTATTGGCATACCACTTCCAATCCTTCCACTTGTTGGGACTCAATCCTACAATGTCAATTTGTGCTCGAGTCCCTTTCCTCTTTGTGTGTCTTGACTTTACTTGGCCTCCCATTTCTAACAAATTTGAGAAGTCCTTAGGTCGGTCTCCCTCAATCAAAATTTCCTATGAGCTACCCATTTTTATTCCCCATGTGCCTATAATATGTTATAGTTATTAAAATCCCAAAAATGTCTAAGGGTGTAGGTTGTAGGTTAAAATATCTACATCTATGCAAAGTGTTAGAGTTGTCAATTTTTTCCTTCTAAGCATACCCTTTTTCCCACCCCCACTTCATGTGTTCCTTATTGTGATAATAAACTTCTTTATCCCATAGTACACAAAAAACTTTCCTCTTACTACACCAAGATTTATCCAAGATCAATATATTTTTTACCCTTTTCTCAGTTTTATTGAGTTAGTGAATTTTGCACCACGAATGTCTACTTTTGGTTCCAATAGGGTAGCTATTTGATTTAAGTTGCAATCCACCATGAAAACACCACATGATTTTCTTTTATAGAAAATTATTCTACTCAAGGACCATTTCTCTATTTGGGTTTACAACAATAAGAAGTTGTTAGAGTGGTCAAGTTGTTGATATCACTTGAGGATTTGTAGGATATTATTGGAATCTATTTGATTGGTAGCTCGATTGATATCTAGGATGGTCCTTGAGTACATAGTAAGGCCTTGGAGGATTTTGTGCTTGTTTTTTGTGTGGGATACAAGCTCATTAGATAACCCTCTTAGCATTTTTTTACTTCTTTTGAGGCCTAGGATTGAGGAGGTTTTAGGTCAAGGTTACAAGTAAGAGTTAGAAAGTGGTTGGAGATATCTTGGAATAGGCACATTAAATCCTAATAGACATATTCATTGATTTAATAAGATTATTTACAACCATCATTATCATATCCTATGTTGCACCATGAAGAGTATTATTTCTAGATTAAAATCTTTATCATAATATTTATACTATCATTTTTATTTTATGCAAAATTAAAAAGGTAGATTTCTACCAATTATTGATTTTGATTTGATTTTGTTCCTCACATTAGTTTTTCATCCAACCAATATTATCTTTTGAGGATTCTCCAAATATTGTAATGTAGGCATGTTTAGACATATATAATTTGTGTAAGTTTTCAAGAAAGTAAATTAAGTTTGTAGCTCCTTTCTTATTAGATTTTTTGATCACACATATTTGTATAGAGCTTTAACAATTTCTTTTATTGGTTCTATATCACACAAATAATTCAAATTCAATGAATTTGATCTTATAAGGTCATCTATTGAACAAACTACATTAATTATATCATGTTACTATCAAATTGGATTGAATTGGTTAATTTTTGGTTGTTTTGGTTATTTTTATTTTAATTACACCAATAGGTTGTGATTTTATCTAGTTACATTATTTTGGTTGCATTTCCCTCCAATTACATAAATTTGGTTGCTTCCTCTCCAATTATATCAACTTAGTCACTTTTCCATTTAATTACATCATTTTGGTTATTCCACTCCAATTAGGTTGCAAATCATTCAAATACAATGAATTTTATCCTATTAGATCATTCAACTAAATCACATTAATAAGGTAATTTCCTAACCAAATTTAATCAATTAAGTTATGGATTATTGAACTCCAAGATATCTTTTCTTTAATCTTCTAAAGTGATCTTATGGAACTTGGGGATTATGAAAACATGTATCGTTTCTTATTTTCTCTACTAGTGCAAGCTTCAGAACCAATGCATAGTATTTATGCAACTCTTTAATTCCCTTAAGAAACTTTTTGGCAATCAAAAATATTTTATTTTAGTTTCTTCCTTATCCTTCATTGGTTGCATCTCAAACTTATTTGGCCACCCTTGGTGATGATGAACTTGTTCCTCCTCTCATTATGGATGGCACAATATCATGTACTACCATGGTCTACCCAACAACACAAGATAATCATCCATAACAATCATCACACTAAATCTCATCTACATAACCTTCAATATGAAATGCAACTAAAAAAATTGCTCCATTAGTCATTTATTGATCCTTATGAAGCCATGAATCGTGATAAGGATTAGGATGTAGTGACTTTTTAGGTTCAATTTCTCTATCATCTTAGTGGATGCAAATTTATCTATTCCTATGACCATCTTATAATATTTTGCTCCCGATTTAGATTTAGTGTAGAATATTCTATTCCTTAGCCATGGTTCATTATCTTCATTGTAAGGCTTAAGAAAAACCTTGTGCAACATTAGGTTGTCTCCACCTTCTTGAGTTATGCTTTCTATCTTATTGTTTAATTCTTCAAGTTTCCTTTTTCAATGTGCACCTTATTATTAACATGTTTGTTCCTTCATTTCATCTCGAAAGGAAGATTAGGTGTGGAAATCCTCCTTATGCTAATCTATGGGAGGAGAATGTATTAAAAATATGATAAAATATTTCATTAAAGAATTTCACATAAAAACATATTTAACCATATATATATAAGAAAATCCCCACATTCCAAAGCATGCACCAATTGTACTGCTAGCAACAAAGATTAAAATACAATA
>VDFB02268268.1:0-27983 GCA_007258455.2 Sequoia sempervirens | reverse complement strand
GTTGTCTTGTGAAAAGCATTGGAAGTCCGAACCTAGGCCTTCAACCTGGTTTGACCTGCAAGTTGAAGGCCCTAACAATGTCAAAGAAAAATACTGACTTTGGACATATGGCTGACGACCTTTTTGTAAAGTTTTCTGACGAAATTAAAGCCCATTTTAGATGAAACAATACAGATTCTAAATATGTAATTTGTTTTTCAATTGAATTATTTTTTCTATTTTTCAATTAATTTCTAATAAAATTGGTCCATAAACTTTAAATATTAGAGTTTTTTACTATTTTAATAACTTTTGATCAACATAACATTTTGACAAATGGATTGCATGAGAGCAAACTTCAGACAATTCTTTTCAATTTGAAAAAAAATAAAATAAGAAAATGATAAGTTTAGGTCATCTTATGCATGTCGTACATGACGATTTTTCAAAACGACAAATCTGCCTAATAAAAAATTAACAAAAAAAATTCAATAAAAAATTACAAAAAAATATCAAGAGCAAGCTTAGTGAGTCATAAAACTTTCTCAAAAGGATTTAGAAAAATACGATAATTTAAGTAAAAATATGGATGTCGTACACGTGCATGGTATGGTAAAAAAAGACTTTTAAACGGTAGTTTTTAGAAATGCCTATTAAAACTCAATTCGTACAATCTGGGTATTGAAATAAATTACATATTTGGAAATTAGACTCCGAGCACTACATTTTATGATTAGTGATTTTTTTAAAGATTTCATCTCTAAGTGCTTCAAATTTTAAGGTTAAATGTGTCAAATACTGAAAACTAGGGAAAACACTTCCACTTTTTGGCCAAAAAGTGGACTCAACTTCTTGCACACACCCATTCATTCATTAACACATTCACATTAATTCATTAACATATAACATTCATTCTTTCAGTTTTTACATATTATCAAAAATATCATTGTCAAAAATATCAGTTTTTAACATTCATTAACATATCAAAAATATGGTTGTCATAATATGATTACAATCACTTTTTTTTTATTTCTTTTTTCGCAGATAAAAAGAAGTGGAGTATCATTTTCTAAATCATCTGTCCCCCCTTCAGTTGTTCTGCCCTCTGCTCGTGATCTTATTGTATGCCTAGTCATGTACTCATGATGTGGAGGTCGATGCAAAGGGGGTCTGATGCAATAACAAAGAAATGTTAAATTGATATGTTTTATTATTATTGTTACAAATATTTCATTAATTAAAAGAACATTGGAGTGGTGCTCTTTACCTGATGAGGCCACATCATGTTCCTAATCTTGTCTTATAGCCTCATGCTCAACATGTTGAATATCCTCTAAATCCTTTGGAGTTGAAACACGAAAGGTTACATTAATTCATACACAAATTTCAATTAAATATGTTTAAAAGAACATTAAAGTGGTCCTCTTTGCTTGATGGGGCCACATCATGTTCCTGATCTTGTCTAGCTTGATCATGCTCTACATGCTCTAAAGTTGAAACATGAAAGGTTACATTAATTAATAAAAGAATTGTAATTAAAGATGTTTAATTGTATTAATCCATATTGCATTTTGTAAAGCACATGAAGACATCTAGTACCAGGATGCACACCATGACCTTCATCTGCAGGTTGTGCTCCACCCTCATCAGGTTGCAATCCAATGTTATGTGCAGTATTATCATTACTTGCTTGTTTAAAACAAATAGGCACATAATTACTTTATGGTGGAAATTAATATTGAATAGATTGCACAAGTATTCAATTTTAAATAAAATTCATTGAGTTTATTTACATGGGTGTTGGATGCAATGGAAGCTTGTGTTTTCCCAGTCAAGAGTCTTAGGCATTCAGCCACGACTCCATAGCCTTGTTGGAAGACAATCTTTAGGTCCTCTTCTATGGGCACTTTGTTGAATTCAAAGCCCTTCATTTTTCCATAAGATCATGAATTTTGCTTCTATAGTGTGATAAAACCAATTTTTTTTGCAATTTGTTATTTGGATGCAATATTTCATTTATTGATACTTACAATTCGTGCGACTGATTTCATATAACCCCTAGACCCAAGTTTGTGCTGTTTGTGTTTTTCTAGTCTTTCCTTTGTTTCCTTCAATGTGTCGGGCAACCTATGAAAAGTTTGAAATATATTATATTATGTAAAAAGAAAGATTAATTAGTATATAATTACATTATTGATAGTATCACATACCTTCCTTGGCCCGGTGGTGTCTTTACCTTTTTCTTTTCATCCTTCTCCTTTCCATCTGACACTAGGTCCTTCTGCTCCCTCTCCAGAATCATGGGGGGATGCTCGTACTTTTTGTTCTTCTCTAAATGTGACCTATATTGGTCCCTTATATACTTTAAATAGGTACCAGTTTTCTTAAGGACCTTGGTTCGATTGAATGTGTTATTACTGAACATCGCAACTAAATAGTTAATAAGCTCATCTTTTAAATCTTGATTTTGGGCATTCCACCATGTACGTATGGTGGGCCTAAAGATCTCCAATGTAATATGATTTATATGTTTATAAAAAATATCATTTCTTGCAAAATAATATAGGATCATTAGTCTTAAAAGAGTGATCAATAAGTAAATTTCAATTGGATTATATATAATAATAATTAAAACATTTTAAAGTACTTGGGACCTTCTCTATCTTTATGTGAACGAAATCCTCAGTCACCACAAATGTGGCTGGGAATGTTCCTGTACTAGTAATATAGGAAGATCGAGGAAATGCTGCTAAAACATCACTAGTATTAGTGGCATTTGCATCCCCAGGTACATGTCCTAATGCATGTTTTGGCATGTGTTCGCTGCCAAAGGGTGAACTACCTGATGCCTACATACTATGTGTGGCCGACATTTTAGTCAACAATATAGGCACAGATGATGGGGTTGAATGATGTGATGTATGCGTAGGAAGATCAAGATTGACACTTGTACCAACCCCTACTCCATGGGTGACACCTGCAGTACCTTGATCATGGCCAACAACATCATGAGGAAATACAAAATTCTATAAAAACAACACATATTTTAGTTCATGACATAAAAGAGTACAAAATATAAAACCATGAATGAACTTATGTTATAATTAAAGATTTCATGACAACTTACATACAAGTTTCGTGCTCTCTCACTCAATATTTTAACCCTTTCTCCTATCTCATTTTTTTGAGGCACTATAAATAACAATTGAAGGAATTTTTCATTGCATTTTTTTTGGGTCTTCCTTATTATATCCAGAGGGTTTGTAAACTATGCGATGTCATCATCACATAATAGTGACTGCACCTCCCTATGAATGCTTTTCTCTACTACTGGTGCCTTTCCTTGATCATCCGACTGGGATAAGAATATTATAAACATTATCGAAATTAACCCAATAAACTTATGAAAAAAACATAATAATAAAACATTTTGCTCGTATCTAATTTGTACAATTACAAGAGGTAAACTTGTTCCGTAGAAGCGCTTGAAGATGCATTATGATCTATGCTCTAGGCTGGAGCCTTCCCCCTATGATCAATGTCTCACTATGACAAAAATTAAATATAAAAAACATTATCAAATTGAAACCAATAGACTTATGAGAAAAAACATAAGAATAAAATGGTATATTGGAGTCATTAATTGGAAGTTGGGTAAAATGGTATATAGTATGTATGATCCCCATAGTAACTATGTTTGTATCTATGGGATTCAAATTGTAATCGATTAGCAACTCTTCCCTTGCAATTATTGATTTTATTGCACATACGAATACATTGTTTCCCTCGTGCACCTCAAATATGCAATTGGGTTGCTTATTTGTTGACCCAGGTCGTGTACTATTTATAAACCTTGCAATATTCCTTGATGCTTTTGGCCTTCTGTCAATGTACATAGCCACTCCTTTATTTTGATCCTTATCTTTTAGTTGTATATAATTTGCTGACAATACATACCTATGCATACTTTGTGTATATCAAACCAGCTGCATCCAATCTTTGTAACTGTAATAGGGTTTGACATACTCCATCAATTTAGTAACTTTGTTGTAACAAACCTTTATGCTGTCCATGCAAAATATGCCCAAACCATGTAATGATGATGGTGTTATGTGATATATCCTCTCATTGACACAAAAATCAATGTTTATTAGAGGAAGTTCCTTGGGTACCTGTTGTTTCCATAGATGTTTGTACCTCAAGGGCACCTCAATGTTGCCTATGCTCTCATCATCATAAGAACTTTAACCCCCTTCAGCAAGAAAAAATTCCATGCATTTACAAAATTTTCTTCTAATCTTTTGATGTAGAAGTGCAACTTTGTACTACAGAAGTGCAACTTTGTGCTACATAGGCGCAACTAGGTGAAACAAAGGCGTAGTTTCACAAACATGGTCTAAAAACCACCTTTTAGAGCCAAAAAACAAGATTTTTCATCAACCCGGTTAGATAATGTGCAAAATGAAGCTCTAGGACACTTGAAAACACAAAGATCTAGCTAAAATATGTTAGGTTATATGCTCAAAAGATATCAAGATGAAGCAAGCCCTAGATGTCCTAAAAATCTTGCAAGAAACCCTAATTTTGCAAAGCCCTAAAACCCTAATTTTTGCAAGAAATAATGAATCAATTTTGCAAAAACAAAGTGTTAGAATGATGTAATCTTGCAAAACAAGGCCTCAAAGTAATCTTGCAAAACAAGGCCTCAAAGATTAGACAAACCCTAGATCTAGGTCAAAATGATCAAATGCAATCTTTAGAACAAAAGCACAGTTTTGGGTGATGGAGGTGCCACTTCATGCAACATAGGTACAAATCTATGACATAGAGGCACCACTTCATAGTTTGGGCCCAAAAATTGACATCTGCATCATAAACACACAAAAACTTGACAAAAAACGTTAAAACAAGGATGGGGGTCCCATCGAGCATGCCAAAATGAAAAGGTTGAGAAAAGATTGAAGGAAAACATAGGAAGATAAAAGCAATACAAAATCACAATACCTTCACCTCAAATCTTTGCTTCTCTCCTTGATGAGCAAAAATGGAGTGCACCCTTATTCCATTTGATTTGCTCTTTGATGTTGATATGTGGATTGCTCAATGCTCTAGCATAACCTTGATATGATTTGATAATAATTAGGATAAGCTTGATTCAATAGAGATTTTGATAGCATATAGGTATGATAGCTCAAGATCTTATTCTTTAGGTTGCTAAGAGATACTTGCATTAGGTGAAAATGAAGGATGAGAGCCTCTAGATATAGATTCTTGAAGAGGTAAAAACAATGGCTAGAAATGATTGATGATGGATGGCTAAGATTGAAGGAGGATTAGGGTTTGGATCAAGGGTACAATCATATGACAAGTGTCAAATGATGGATAGGATCTAGGTTTAGGATTGAGATAAGGACAAAAATCCTTATGGCAGTGGCTAGGATTAAGAGGTTAAATGAAATGAGTGGATAAGATGAAAGGATAGTTTGACTTTTGGGTGGGTGTCTAGGTTCAATGAATATAGAGAAGAAGTTAGTTAGACATGTGAAAGGGACATTTGTCACATGAGGAAAAATTTAGATTATGATCCATGTGAACAAGATGAAAGGCTAGGATTAGATGGACAAGGATAGAGGATAATGGGCAATTAATTTAAATAAATAAAGTATTTATTTAATTAATGGGATCACGATGAAGGAATATTAATTAAATAAATGATAAATATTTATTTAATTAAATGATTAAGACAAGAGATATTAATTAAATAAATGATAAATATTTATTTAATTAAAGGATTAGGATAAAGATGGGAATGGATGGGAGTAATTAAATAATTAATAGATATTTATTTAATTAATGGCTAAGGATAGGCTAAAATTAGGTGTGGTTGGGTAAGGTCTTAGTTTGGGTGTCTATAGGTTTAATACTTGGTTATAGATTAGGTTCCAAGGCCCTATATTCGGCACAAAGTTTAAAATTTGAAATGCAACTTTATCCTATTTTATTTCATATTTTATTATTTATATCTATTTTAAATATTTATTAATTAATATTTGTAAGTGGTATTAATAAACACCTTTGTTAGAAGTGCATTGGGAGGCCAACCTCAAGAAAGAAGGGACATGACATTTTGTGGGTGTTACAATTCTTGTTGAGAAATCTTAATTATGTCTAGTAATGACATTGGGAAAGGTGCCTAGGTAGGGACTGTACATAACATCACAATTCTACCATGCGAAGAAAATAGTTGTTGACCTAGCTGGGATTGGTGAGCATCATTGTTTAGTTGACCAAATGTGTGACCATTCTAGAGGGCACATTGGGAGAATCACAAATTACAACATGAAGAATCTGGATAACTACCCATTCATTGCCCTCTTTGTAAGCTTCTCAGCTTGGAAATGTGCAAGATCCTCATCTACTTAAATCTTGTTTGATATTTATATTGAATACTTTGGTGAGAGATGTTTTGCCTTCAGGTGCTCATTATGAATTAGGATATTGAGAACTCAACTGGTTCTTAAAGGGAGACTATTATACATCCCCTGTTTTATGTGCCATAGATATATTTTTGGCATCATCAATTATATATAGTGTAAATGGTCCCTTTGGTCACAATTCTCTTGTCTTGTCTTGCTCTCTTGACAATGGATTATGAAGTTTGATCCAAAATGTTGAGAAAGAAAAAGTTACGTAGTCAAATCCAAAAGATTCTTGCACTAACATTATGGACTGTGGAAATCATATGTCTACAATTATAAATATATGCAAATGTGGCCAAAGAAGTGAGAAATTATAATTGCATGCTAAATATCTATCATTTTATGGCTATTGTTGTATGAATATCTATCTTGTAGGTTGAGCTTGTGGAGAGGAGAAAATTTTGCCAAAATCTTTGAGACATATTTTGATATTTTCTTTGGATAGGTATTTTTCATTTGTTTGTGCATGATTGTTGTAAAAAGGATCTATATATTTAATTATTTCGAAATAGGTATCTAAGAAACATAGTTGTCAAGACCCATATGAGGTTTGTCAATGAAGCTATGATATGCGGCATTTTTTCATATTCAATATCTTTGTTTTATTGATATCACGTTTAAGTATTGTCTCATTAATGTTTTTATTTGTATAGGAATCCAAGGACATTCCGCCCTAAGAAAAGTGCTCCATCAGGAAGCAAGGTTTGTTTTCTTCCAATCATAGTTATCAAACAAATTTGGTTTAGCTTAATAGAATCTGTATGCATATATTTCTGCTCACATTGTATGGATGTGAATTGTTCACAGTGAAGTAAGTTTGTAAATTTATTTGCATAAATTACCACAAGATTTGTTGCAGAGCAGATTTTAATTATGAAATAAAGGTTTTCCTTGTTAATTCATATTGTTTCCTATCTATTCTTATTTTGTTAAATTTCTCTAATACAGTTTTATGACTACTGAGAAATTATGGAAATGTCATGAAGTATTGCCATGTAAGATCTTTTGGAAGATCCCCTTACTCATTATTCCTTACATCTCATCTTTCATTCTTTATAGCATTTTTCACCGACTTCCACTATCTCAATTGCTGAGAGTCCCTAATTCACTACAGGTCCGTGCCATCTCATTTCAGTAATTTTTCACTGATCTACACAATCTCAATTGTTGAGGCCATATTTTTTCCTTGTTTGATAGCATTAATATTGCTACAATAAGAGAAAAAATGATAAAATTGGCCATCTCCTTATTGCAATTTCTTTAATTTAAGTCCACTCATGAATCATGTAAGATTCTTATCAGTTCAATAAAATTGCTACCCATAGTTGTAAATCCTTTTAGTTATTATCTATTACGATACTTTTAAATTTATGCTGTTGTCCCTTTTGTTATAATTCGAACTACAGTTGATTATGTTTTATTTCAATACACAAATTATAGTCCAGTATCTTTTGAGATGCTAACTGACAAAAAGGTTACCTATAGCTCTTTTGTTTACCACAGTATGAAAGACCATTGATGTCGTGCTATCTGAATGGATTTAAGATTTATACCATTGTGTGTAATAGACTCCTCTTTGGGAACCTACATGAGATGGGGCACTGAGAAACAACAATCATTTTAATGAATGGCATGGATTATGCAATGCTATTGGTCTTAGAAGCTACCCTTGTAGGGAGGTGAAATGACAAGCTTTTCTTGGCTTCTGCATAATAATCATCTATCTATCTTTGAGTCTCATCTCATCCAGCTTACAAACTGCAAGCAATTATTTTTTTGCACTGTTTATGGACTTCTCAAGTTACTGTCAATTGTCACATTCTCTTTGGGAAAATCCACTGGGACAATGGTTTTATGCTCAATGCCTGTACTTATATGTCTGTAGTAAGTAACAGATGCGAACTCCCTTCCCAATCTCTATTGTTAAATTTGTACAGCTTTAAATTTTAATGATTGACTATAAGGTCTTCTTTGTTGCACGCTTTCTTCACTACTGAATTGATTGTCAATCGTTACACATTGTCTAGTGATGTGAAACTCCATTGGAACAATGGCTTTGTGCTTGATGCCCATATGTGTGAGAACAAATTGAGCCAACTAATAAAATTTGTTCATGCATGTGCATGTAATATGGACTTAAAAATTAGCATGAAATTCCCATATTTTTTTGAAGAAATGCATCTTATATTACTTGACAAACTATTTACGTCAGTTGAGCATTATGATTGCAAGAAAAATCTTGCCTTACATAAGCAAGAAAAGAAGCAATCACCATTTCCTTGGTTAGATGCTAAATATTGCTCTTGACAACATGCCCACCATGGTGGATTGCCAATCAGAGGGCACTCAGACTTCTGATTATATGCTCAGACTTTTTATTGGCCCTGCTTGTGAAATTGTGCATTAAGTCGCCCAGTTCATTATTTACTCCATTGCCAATATTATATATCTCCATGAGGATTGATCATTCCTCTGCTTCTGAATCTGATGCAGACTAGCATTTTGCGTCTCTCTTATCTAGCCTTTGTAGATAGTTCAGTTTGACAAGGTATCAACTTAACAAATTTTTTAGTGTATGACCTTTGAATATGCTATATACTGACTTGTCTAGGGTTGAACCCCATTGTTTGACTTATTGCTTCTTAGTTTTGGTTGGTGGAGTCATACTTACCTCTAATTAGCTGTTGTAACTTGCTGTAATTCTGAGCCTCAGCAACCTGTTTTGATCATTCATAGGCGTTATAACAATTTATGTATTTTTTTCTGAGACAAGGGCTGATGTTATAGAGTAAGTAAATAAGTCAAGGTCATATATCAGTACTCCATTCTGGTGGAGTGAAGGTCACATTTTTTTATGTTGGTGGTTCATAAAGACAAGTTGATGCATGGTGAACAATTAAGGTGGATGGTTTGTGGTAGGGAGTACACCATTGATGCTTGTGTAAATTCATGGATTCTTAGTCCTAGGTCACCATTTTTCTTACAATAATCCAACTGAAGAAGTTTTCATGAATTAGGTGGCTGGATTTTAGAGATTGTGAGGTTTATGGGATGATTTATGTACCGGTGAAATGAAGTTGTTTCATAGACAAGTGACATGAGATTTCTATATCGTTAGCAAGTCTATAAGTAATTCACATTGGATGTCAAAATATATGCAGGCCTTGGAGCTTTCAACACCGTTTAGTTTATTTTATTTTGCTATGATGGTATATTTGTTCTTTAATGTTCAATACATTGCAGTATTCTAGTGTGAAACAAACCAAGATTGTTCTTCTTGAGAATGTTATTAGACTCTAGCTGATGCTGGCAGATCAAAATTTAAAAGCTAGAGAGAGTTGCACACAATTGCATTTTCTACAGGACACTGCAACAACTTATTATGGGAAAGGACGGCAACTTATTTGAATGTTCTTTTTAAGATTAATACTTTTATATTCCATATGCAGTGAGACAATTCAAATCAGAATAAAACTGCAATGGTAGTAAGGGTTTATAGTATTTACTTATAAACCATTTAAGTTCACTGTGAATGGGGACAACAGACTTTCATATTTTGACAACCACTGGGGAAAGATTGCATTTCTAATGTTATGTTGTTGTATTCAAAGCCACATTTGGTGATGAAAAAATTGTAATAAAGTAGTATTGAGATTGTTGTAAATGAATCTATCGGCTTATATCATTGCTTTTAGAGTATAAGATGCCAAATTCATTTGTTTTACTAGGGACTATCAATAGAAAATGATTATAAAACATCATGGCCACTTAAAAATCAAAATAAACAATTTTAAAGTGAATAGTTAGAGTTGCACAGAAATTTTGAACTAAATTGGGCAAGTTTTTGGGAACAATATCATGTATTACGAATCCTGTAAATGTTCTAAATTGTTTCTGATTTGGAGGCTTTTGGCATTGACCTGTCTTATGATGTTATATTAACCTTCAGGTATAGATTTAGTGCCTTGAGCATGTTATTAAATGACTTCTTTTGAGTGCAAGGACAGTCCATAAACCTCAACTATCCATGAACTTTGTAATTATGCTAAAATGATTTCAATAATTGCAACATAATCATGGATTTTGAGACTTCAATGTATCTGTTTATTCAGTGGAAATAGTATTATTTTCCTCAACCAATTACACTATTTTCTTTTTGTAGAGTGCAATCTAGTTTGCAGCAAAAGAAATCGTTACAAGTGGAGATACTAATAAATTTAGCTTTTCCCTACAGGGTGCACAACTTCGCAAGCACATTGATGCTACTTTGGGTAGTGGAAACTTAAGGGAGGCAGTTCGACTTCCTCCTGGAGAGGATCTAAATGAGTGGCTGGCTGTCAATAGTATTTCTCTTTCCTGTTCTCTCTCTTGCTAAATATGCAATAATATGAAAATTAAAGATCAGAAAGCAACAAAGACAATTGATTTTCAGTGCTTCTTTGTAGATTGTATTTCCTACTGTTAATTCAACAATCCATAAGTAGTAGGACAAATGGAAGAAACAGGTTTGGTTTATATGTTTGTTACATTTTGTATATGTGTCATTTCAGTATCATTAAAGACATGAAATGTTTTGCTTATTTCTTCTAGTCAAGAGAACAAAATTTCTGCTAACATTAGTTACTTCTATTATGGCCATGATCTCTTCCAATTTCCATTTTTACTTTTTTCAATGTTGTGGGAAGAGTAGATAATAGTTGCATCAGCTTCTCAAACATCTAGCTGTTTTACCTGAATCCACTGAGTAATCAAGTTTTTTGTAAGTGAGGAGTGATAGCGGATAATAGAAGAGCATGTAGAGGAAACCTTAAACGGGAATGCCTTTCCCTCTTGTGATTCCAAATCATATGCATATGCAATTCTATCAATAGCAAAAAAAAAGTCTGCACACAAGCTTTGAGTGTGTACCAAACAAATACATTGATCCAATTATGTCTGAACATATGAGCTTCTGATCATGCACAGTTAAAAATACAGAATGAATGGTTCAATGACACAGGATTTAGTACTAATGTATTGCATGTTTAATTTGAAAATTTCAAGTAACTTTGTTAGATTCGTGCACATATACTGGCAGTGCAGCTAAGATGGAAATGAACTGTTTTCTCTGAGATTCTGGAAACAATGATTTTAGTTGAAGTAGCTAAAGTTTAAATTGAATTTTGGCTGGAGTTAGTTATATTGTCTTACCGATATTTTTTTTATTTATTATTGCAGCGGTGGACTTTTTCAATCAGGTGAATCTGCTTTATGGCACCTTGACAGAGTTTTGTACACGAGAAAACTGCCCAACAATGTCAGCCGGGCCAAAGTATTCGTCGTATAAGCTTGATATTCCTCTGATGTGCATGCTAGAACAAGAATGTTGGTGTATGTTAGTTTTAGTATTAAATGGAGACTTTATTGGCAGGAACATATTTTATAAAAGGATTTTTCAGTGTTTGAAAGTCAATAAATGTAGAGATGGTAGATCAAGATAACAAACTGAGAGGTCATGAGAAAACAGATGAATGCAGAAAAGAGGAAAGAGAATATAAATAATGAGAGCTGATAGGGAAAATGTGTTTTAATCATTTTATAATTATTGCTTTAAGAAAGCGAGAGAACTGGTGGAGGCCTCAAGTTCTGAACTATACAACTTGTTGACATGGGTTCTTTAGGAATTTACTTGATGCTTTGTTTTGGGCTTTTTTGAGCTGCCTATTGTTTGTAGGTTCAGTGGAATGCATACATACTCATAGTCTTCACTCTTAATACATTGTTAGTTAAAAAAAAAAAAAATGCATTCAATTTTTCTGCCTATTCTCCATTTATAATAACTACAAAGGCTAGAGATAAGATGAGATGACACCTTGTTAATTTTATGATCAAATTTAAATGCACAGAAATTAATTCAAAATCAAACACAAGACACAGCAGATACCCTGGGAAAACCCTCCTCTTGAGGGAGAAAAACCCAGCCATTAATATCTCTTATATTATTGAATCACAATAAGAATATCTCCTTTACAATAGGCCGATAAGAAGGCCAACAAGAAGCATCACAATCTGATGCAAGTACTGAAACTGATAGATACAATCTGCTAATAAAGATCTCAGTCTTCTACACAAATATCGATCTGCTCTAGAGACAAATTCACACTTGAAGAACTTAAACTTGATATGAATATGGAATGAATATCGAATGAACTGAATGCTTGACAAAGAGAATGCCAACAAATATATATACAATATCAAGAGAAGGAAGTGACTCTTCACCATCAGGTTGGCCAGCATAGAGAGATATCCTTCCATAGAGACGCATCCAAAAAAGTGATAAGTCGGCCTCCTCATAAATTGTGTCTCCTTAATAATCGAGCCAGAATTAAATATAATTAATATTTGCCAAAGGATGTGATTCTCTAAAGGATACGAACACAACAATTAAATAGACGAAGGCTATTATTTAATTGTTCTTTGTGTGCATGATCTAGGCTGGAGTATGAGACTGACACTGCCATAAAACATCAACACTCCCTCTCAGTTGAGTATATTTCCAGCTGCACAAGTCAAATCACCTCATCGTGATGACTACCACTATGGCTACAACCATGAGTGGAGAAGAAGAATATCACCTCATTGTGATGTCAGATATCAACTCAACATGATATCAACCATAATAGCTATAACCATGTACGGTATGTACAAGTGTTCATCACTTGTGTGATGTTGTCACCTCAACATGACTTTCACCATGGCTCTCCTAGAGGGTGGAACACAAGTACACAAAAAAAATCATTACAGACTCTCTCATGTGATGCTGTCATGGAGTCACACACATGACATCCACCATGACTCTCTCAGAGGGTGGAAACAAGGGCTTTCACCTCAAATCTCAAAGAGAAATTCAGTAACAAGGGATTTCACCTCGAACTTCTCTCATAGAGAAGAACTCATTAAACAAGGGATTTTACCTTGAACCCCTCTTGCAGAGAAGAACTCATTAAACAAGGGATTTCACCTCAAACTTCTCTCATAGAGAGAAGAACTCATTAAACAGGCTCATTGATGCTGAGACTCTTTCTCAATTAAGGTTGGATTCTCCACCATACCAAGCTTATCTCAAAAGTACACAATCTTGATTTTGGAGAGAGGCTTGGTGAGAATGTCTGCCGTTTGCTCATCAGTGTTGATATACCTCAATTGTATAGCCTTCCTCAATACCATATCTCTAATGTAGTGATACTTGATTTCAACATGCTTGGTTCTGTCATGAAACACAGGATTGACAGAAAGCTTCACACAACTCTAGTTATCACAATGAATGATAGTAGGCTCCATTGATTGTCCGAACAATCCTGCAAGGAGCTTACGAAGCCGCATTACTTCCCGAGCTACCATACAAGCTGTAATATACTCTGCCTTTGTTGTACTCAATGCTACAGATGACTGCTTCCTGCTGCACTAGGATATCATAACAGAACCCAAATTGAAGCAACAACTAGAGGTGCTCTTCCGATCTGTGACACACCTTGCCCAATTAGAATTAGTGTAACCATGTAGCTCCAAGTCTGCATCTGAAGAATATCTCAACCCATATCCAACTGTGCCACACAAGTATCTCAGGATATGTTTAGCTGCAACAAGATGTATCTATCTCGGTTCACACATGAACTAACTAAGTGCACTCACAGCATAACAGATATCTGGTCTAGTGTCAACTAGATACATCAAGGACCCAATCAACTATCTGTACATAGTAGGATCCACCAAGTCTAACTAGCTGCAACCTCCTTCAATATATGTAGGTTGGTCTCCATGGGTGTAGACATGGATTTGAAATCCATCATACCAAACCTCTTAAGTGTATCAATGGTGTACTTCTCTTGACTTAGAATCATCTCATCTGGTTTCTGCCAGACTTCTAAGCTAAGGAAGTAGTGCATAAGTCCAAGGTCTTTCATCTCAAACTCATAAGCCAACTCCTTACACTTGAGAATCAGGTGATCTTCTCCAGTAAGAATCAAATCATCAACATATTAGACCAAAATTAATGATTCACCATCAATTACCTTGAAGTATAGATTTGAATCAGCATCATTCTTCAAGAAACCCAAACTTGACACGTAATGATCAATCCTTTCGTACCATGCACGAGGAGCCTGCTTAAGACCATACAGAGCCTTCTTCAACTTGCAAACATGAGACTCCTTCCCATGTACCTCAAATCCATCAGGTTGCTCGATATGAACTTCTTCCTCAATCACACCATTCAGAAATGTTGTCTTCACATCCATCTGGTGAATCTTCCATCCTCTAGATGCAACAATAACAATGATGGTTTTGACAGAAGTATAGCGAGCAACAGGAGCAAATGTTTCTTCATAATCAACTCCCTCTTTCTGTGAAAAACCATGAGCCACATATCTAGCCTTGTACTTCTCAATGCTTCCATCAGCTACATGCTTGATCTTGAAGAGCCATTTTGAGGATACCACAGATTTTCCTTCAGGTCTAGGAACAATGTCCCAAACATCATTCTTAAGAATTGATTGGTACTCCTCTGACGTAGCATCTTTCCAAACCTAATGACTAGATGCTTCCTCAACATTGGTAGGCTCAGATTTGATAATCTGACTCATCAAGGTAACATAACTGGAGAACTTATGTGGCCTTTACTTTCTCTGAATGTGCCTCTAGGAGCTGCAAAACTTTCAGCCTCTTGCATAGTACGCCTGGCCCATAGAGGTCTTTTTCTCCCAATTACAATGTTAGTAGGCCCATCATTAGGTTCTAAGGGTTCAACAGGATCAATATCTTCTTTTACTTTTGAAGTCTCCCTTTGAATCTCAGGATTATGGTCAACTTCCATATCTTGAGGAGACTCTTCATTATTGATCTCCATACGAGTGCCCCTAGATCTCTTGAATGCAACATCTTCCTTGAATGTGACATCCCTATTGATCTCAATCAACTTCTGCCCTGGAATGTATATCCTATAGGCTTTTGATGTCTCACTGTAGCCCACAAAAATTCCCTTCTTGCCAAAAGGCTCCAACTTTGTTCTCTTTTCCTTTGGAACATGAATATAAATAGGGCATCCAAAGATCCTTAAATGACTAACTTTAGGCTTCTTTCCTGTAAAGGCTTCTTCTGGAGTCATATTCTCTAGGATCTTGTGAGGACTTCTATTCTGTACATATACTACAGTCCTAGAAGCTTTTTCCCATAAGAAGGTTTGTAGATCTTGGTCATGGATCATGGCTTTTGCTGCTTCCACGATCATCTTGTTCTTTCTTTCTGCAATACCATTCTATTGAGGATTATAGCTCTTAATCCCTGCATCAACACAAAAATCTTGAAAGCTGCCAGAGGTGTATTCTCCACCATTATCAGATCTGAGGACCTTGATTCTTTTACCAGAAAGATTCTCTACCAAGGCTTTGAACTTCTTACACCTTCCTAACACTTCCTTAGACTCTTTAGTTTTAAAAAAATCCAAGTTTTTCTAGAGTGGTCATCAATAAAAAGAACATAATACAAGAACCCACTCAAAGAAGGAATAGACATAGGTCCACATAAATCAAAATGAATAAGATCTAAAATACACTTAGATCTACTTTCTCTACTATGGAAAGGAGCTTTTGTATTCTTACTCAATGCACAACCTTTGCAGGTTCTTTCATGCTCCTGATTGAACTTAGGAAGACCCGTAACCATCTTCTCCATGAAAGGTAAGGCTCAAAAGTGTAGGTGAGCCAATCTTCAATGCCAAAGATCACATAAACTTGAAGAATCATGAACTAATGCCTGCAGTGGACACATACAAAGCCTATAGAGGCTTTCATGTCTAACACCAATTACTTGAGCATCCTTGAAGCTAGAATTCTCCATCCACACAAGTACTTTTCCTTTGGAGAAGGCAACTTGGTATCCTTTATCTTCTAGGGATGAAATTGAAATGAGATTGCGCTTGATTCCTAGAACATAAAGAACATTCCTCAACTGAAGTGTGATGCCGGAATCCAAATGAAGAGTAGAGGTCCCAATCCCTTTCATGGAGTAGCTTGCATCATCTTCGATAATGACTTGTTCGGAAGACTCTCTCTCCACCAAGCTTGATAAGTGCTCCTTAAAACCTATGATGTGTTGAGAAGCACCATTGTTGATCATCCAAGTGTTGGTGTCTGTAGGTACATTGCTTGACAATGCCGAGAAGAACAAATATTCACATGTATCCTTCTGTGGAGAAGCATCATCAACATCTGCAACAATGGCTTGTTGCTTAGGTCTAGTTGGACAATGCTTAGCAAAGTGGCCAAACTTATCACACCTAAAGCATTGGATCTTGGACAAGTCTCTTTTTCTTGGAGGGGCGAGCACCATCATTTCCCTTATCTTGATTCCTCTTGAAGAATCCTTTCTTTCCATCTTTTCCTTTCTTCTTCAAAGCTTGGGAGGCGAGAACATGAATATCTTCATTGGATGTATTTTGACCAACGCCTCTAGCCACCAACCTTGACTCTTCTTGAATGCAATCTGCCCTCGAGCGATCAAACTTAGGATGTTTGGATCTTGCACTGATTCCTTGAATGTAGGATTCCCATGATAATGGAAGACCATTGAGAGCAAGCATTGTCAAGTCTTTATCATCAACCACATGACCAATTGTAGAGAGTTGATCTCTCAATTCTGAAATCCTCATGAAATAGGCAATCACTGTTTCTCCTTTGCCATCTTCACATGTAGTTGTTGCTTCAATGCAAGTGCTCGACTTGTATTGTTGATTTCGTACATCTCCTCCAATGTTTTGAACCATATCCCTTTCCGTCTTCAACTTGGAGACAATTGGAACAATATGGTCTTTGATGGAATCAACCAACAACTTCTTCGCCTTGATGTCTTTCTTCCTCCATTGCAACTTCTATTCTTCCTCTTCTGGTTCGGGAACTTTGGTCTCCACAAACTCAGCCAAATCATTCTCTTTCAATGTGAGCATGATTCTAAACCTCCATGATGTATAATTGGAAACTCCCTCGAGTCTATCCTCAATCTTCAAACCACCATCTTGACTAAGGTAGAGATAGACAAAGAAATATCGAGAAGAGAATAGAGTATCGCTGTAAGAACAAATCTGATCATGATCTTCTCAAACCTACTCTGATACCATGTTAATTTTATGATTAGATTTAAATGCACAGAAATTAATTCAAAATCAAACACAAGACACAGCAGATACCCTAGGAAAACCCTCCTCTTGAAGGAGAAAAACCCAGCCAATAATATCTCTTATATTATTGAATCACAATAAGAATGTCTCCTTTACAATAGGCCAATAAGAAGGCCAACAAGAAGCATCACAATCTGATGCAAATACTGAAACTGATAGATACAATCTGCTAGTAAAGATCTGTCTTCTACACAAATATTGATCTGCTCTAGAGACAAATTCGCACTTGAAGAACTTAAACTTGATATGAATATGGAATGAATATCGAATGAACTGAATGCTTGACAAAGAGAATGCCAACGAATATATATACGATATCAAGAGAAGTACGTGACTCTTCACCATCAGGTCGGCCAGCATAGAGAGATATCCTTCCATAGAGACGCATCCAAAAAAATGATCAGTCGGCCTCCTCATAAATCGTGTCTCCTTAATAATCGAGCCAGAATTAAATATAATTAATATTTGCCAAAGGACGTGATTCTTAGAAGGATACGATCACAACAATTAAATAGACGAAGGCTATTATTTAATTGTTCTTTGTGTGCACGATCTGGGCTGGAGTATGAGATTGACGCTGCCATAAAACATCAACACACCTTATGTTGAAAAAGTTGAGCAATAAAGACACATTGGGTATATGAGAATCATGTTCCACATAGGTTTTGGCTGTGTATAGAGATGCAATTAAATTTGATTGCCTTAAGATATTCAATTGTTCGTACATCCCACAATAAGCATATTATAACTTATGAAGAAGCCATTTGCATGCTTAAAGTAATGGACGAACGGTTCAATGGAATTCGTAACTTTGTACTTATGGATTTTGGTACTTAATGACCAACGTGGGATCTTCAATTGTGGGTTTTTAAATGTCAATAACTCTAAATTGATGAAAGGAAAGAAGAGTATGCTAACCAGGAAAAAGGTTAACTTCAGCTAGGTCGGTTATTTAATTACCTAAGGAAAAAAGTATATTAAATATATTAGATATCCTTTCCTGTAAAGGGCCTTTTCTATCTTTGAAACAGTGTCTTTTGTTCTTCGATTCAGATTTCTATATGTTGTTTCAAGACTCTTATTGATTGGAATTGGATGATATACATTCACTGACTTAATAACTGCAAGAAATATACCACATATTTAATCACTGATGAATTATTGATTTGCATTGTCTGTATTTATTTATTTAGATTAATTAATCATATTATTGGAATTGTTTAATTGCAATTTTTTTTGGTGCACGGCATGAAAGACATTTGTGTTGAGCTGGGTGAGGATTAGAAAATATGTATGCCCTCCATTTTATGAACTTCCTGTTGGAGTATAGTCCCTTCTGTAGCTGATCTAATGGACTGGATTGAGCCTCAGCTTGATGATGAATCGATTTTCCCCCAAAAACTTGGTAATTGGTGATCTCATTTATCAGCTTCCTAAGGAAATCTTGTACATGGTTTCCTTCTACCTATATCAAATTTGCAGTTATAAAGCTACTCTCATATTTTTTGTTTATTAAATAGGTGTACCATTTCCTGCAAACTTCAGAGACGTTGTTAAAACAATATTCAAGCGACTTTTCCGTGTATATGCACATATCTACCACTCCCACTTCCAGAAGATTGTGAGTCTGAAAGAAGAAGCACATCTTAATACCTGCTTCAAACATTTCAGCCTCTTCACATTTGTAAGTTCTATTTGTGTTCTTTGTTTACTTATTTTAATGTATTGCATTTCAGCCTCTTCACATTTGTAAGTTCTATTTGTGTTCTTTGTTTACTTATTTTTATTTTTTGCAATACAGCTAAAACTTTGATATTAGTTTTTGAATGGATTCGAGGCTTCTGTTTTTATTGTCATTTAAGAAATGGAAGAACAGTTCCTATTTTTAGTTAGATGATTTACTTAATTGGAGTTAATTTTAGCCCATAGCATGTTTTTTTTTTACTTATACAGTTCAAATTGTTTTCTTTTGATGCAAATTAATGAGCCTCCTTCAATGTTCACTTTCCTAATTGTCTTCTGCTCACATAACTTTGTACCTTCATATAAAGCTTTAAACTCTGCCTCATTGTTGGAGCCAAGCTGGAGTTTTTCCAAAACTGACCATATGAGGAGTCCTGCCTCATCCTTGATAATGCAGCCTGCACCTGAGACCCTGGGATCACGTCTTGAGGCCACACTGAAATTCATTTTCAATCTACCTCTATGAGGGGTCAAATTTTATTTTTATTATATAGTATATATTTAGGTTTTAATATTTTTCATTAGATTTTATTTAATTTTTTTAACTTTATTATGAAAATTTAATATTAAAGTTTTATACATGTTTTATTTAATTATATTATTCGGGCAATGCAATTGTTTGAACTTCAAATATGAATTTGGGTTTGTTATTTATCGATTATGTATTTCTACATCTTATATAATTTTGAAAGCGATTTAGTAATTGTTATCTATTTCAATGTTTTTGTGAATTTATTTCTTATTTACAAAGAATATATCTATATCTATTCGTTGAACTTAATAAATTGTGATTAAATGACAAACTGTTTTTGAATTTTAACCTTGCGAAACACAAATAAAAAACCTTGTGACTTAGATGCCATAAACAGAAAGCTTGGAGGTAATAATCTTCTTACATTTGGCTTATTTTTCAACCTGTTCTCCAGAGACTTTTGGAGTGAAAAAATCCTTGTTAAACACTACAGGAAGCTTACTTCTATTTTTTAAATTTTTGCTGACTGACTATCATTGAACTTGACAGTTAAATGCATTTACCATCCTTTCTGAATCAAACATATTAGTAGTACTCATACACCTTGTAACACCTCTCAACCACCGTAATGTTCTTTTAACTTGTGCACCCTGAGCTTTACATTGCCAGAATAGTTTTATTTTCCTTTTCAAATTAATAAGGTCTTCTAAATAAGATTTTCTAAAGGGACCATTTTGCATGAAACCATCGAACCTAATCAATTTATCCTGGGCTCTCCTCTAACCATTTTTCCTGATAAAGGCTTTCATTTTTTCCATACACCATCAAGAATTACTGAAAGCTTGGAATGTAGAAGCCAAAATTTCTGAACCAGATTTATTACCAGCCAAAGTGCTTGAAATTTATTCAGACAAAAGCAAATACCATTTTTTTAGGCAAGGAACATTTAGTTTATCAATGAAATTGCTCCTTATTGTTTGATTCACCTTCTCTAAAAACAAACTCTACAAAGATAAGATGATGGTTTCAAAGAGTGAAGGAATTGCTTCAATAAGGTTTAAGTTGTCCTTACTCACAGAATCTTTTCTTAATTAAGATTTTGTCCCAGTGAGAATATATTCTGGCTTTTCCATTTATGATGAACACATCATTTACACCACATGAATTTACTTGGAAACCCATTTTTGGCAAGGGAACTAAAAATATGTAGTCTTCTCTTTATTGTGCTCCATTTAACTAATTCAATACCCTTAAACTCAAAAGGAAGTTCCCTGTATATATCTTGTTTATTTTCAAGTTATCTCTTCATTCTGCATCATTGTACTAATTCAGTACTCGTGAAATTCAAAATGAACTCCAAGGCTCATGTATTAATCTTATTTATTTTCAAACATATTATAATCTCTGCAAAAAAACCAGAGTTTCCTTTCCAAATTATCACATCCTTTCTGTATTAGCAGCATAAAGGCTAGAAAATTTCGATCTTTATCTTCATTCTATGAAATTATTTGTATAAGTTGTCATGGAGAAAACATATTGAATTAAATAATCCTGCTGAAGGGACAGCAAAATAACAACATTCTTTTTTACTTCATTGTGATGAGGAAAAAACAAGGATAACTTTCTTTTTCTGTTTTAATAAAATGGGTTTTGTTTTCTGAGTCCTTAGCTTCTACAATAAAATAAATCACAGGCTATCCTTTGTCTTTTCAGACCATACTCATTCTGAGAAACATGCATAACTCTTCTTTCCTTCTCCATGCATCTCAAGGTTGAGTTTTCTTAAGAATTAGATCCTAAAAGTTCAGGCAAGTTATCAAAGTTTCTCCTAGACTCTGATATTTCCACTGTGATCGAACTAGACTTTGAACACAAAACAAAGGGTATATGAATTCAAATTTGTTAAAGTGAGCAAACATTGAGCAAGAGTTCCTTGTGAAGCCATAAGGTGTTGTAAAATCAATGTGTGTGAACTCTAATCAAGTTTACAGGGAGATATCAGAGTGAGTAAATAGTGATTGGTGATTGCAGGAGTTGCTGGCAGTGTGTTGAAACTTAATGAGAACTCACATATCCGAGTCTGAGTCAGGTGTGGCAAGTCTGTAGCCTCAACTTGATGAGTCTGCATAAAAAACAGAAAATCAATTCAAAATTGAAAAAAACTATCAAAAATGTTTTTTATGTATGATATTTTTTTAATTTCCAAGTTTTGGCTGAGATTTTCCACTTAGTTAAAGAACAGCTGGCCGAGTTTTCAAAGAGTCTGAGTCTCAACACTATGGTTGCCAGTAAACAGAGATCATACGTCACATAAGCTTTGGGAACTGTCATTGTTAGGGATTCCAATGAGTTGCTGGCTTGTGGTGTCCTTGAGAAGTATGTGTAACTTCTTAGTCTCTTTTAAGATTATTTTCAGGGCTTTCTCTCTTTCTTTTTTTTTAAATAAAAAGGGGTAAAAACTTTATTGAATCAGAAAAACCAATACAAAATCAAGAGAAGCGACCTGCTAGGGCCCAAGTAACCCAAGATTAAATCACACCCAAGAAGCACCTCATATCCTCTGTAATCCACTCCTCAAGAACAAGGGCCAAATCTTCAAGAAGATTACCCCAGTCATCCAAATACCATGAATCCATCCTCTCTGAGGCCCATCTAGCAAGCCCATCAGCAGCCCTATTCCATTCACGCAGAATATGGCGAAAGACAATGGACTCCAGATTAGAACATATAGAGATAATTTGTTTGACAACTACTGCTAGCTGCCAATTTACATCCTCTAAGCATCACTTATGCAACATATCAATAACTATCTGAGAATCAGACTCACAAACAATCCGCTGCCACCCAAGGTCAACTGCACGCTCGATTGCCATAAGAATAGCACTAGCCTCTATGAGATTGTTCATTTGCAAGCCGTGGTACATAGAGAGGAAAAACACCACCACACCTAGGTTATCTCTACCAATACCGCCATCTCCAGCATGCCCAAAATTACCTCTAGAAGACCCATTCGTGTTAATTTTTAGTACTCCTGGATCATGAGGACCCCAAAAACCAACACGAGCAACCCTCTCACACCCACGGTCATGATGCATTCTACTCAAACTGCTCCTCTCCCCTTTAGCAAGGCCTAGGGCTTTAACCACACCCAGATCTCTAGGATTAACCAGCATAGACAAGTCACACTTTGCAGTCAAAGCCTCTTGAAGAACCCCAACAATTCTCCTCCAAAGTTGTCCAAGAAGCAACTTTTTATCCAAGAAAATCCTCCTGTTACGCTCCAACCAAATATGCCAAACAATCAAGCTAGGGCCAATGTTCCAGGCAATTTTAAGAAAAGAGGCCGAAGGAGGGGATCCCTGTCTTTTCCAAAAATCATCTAAAGAAGAAACATGGCAACACGGACTATGCCAAAGATTCCACCAGAGATGCCAAATATCTCTAACAAAAGAGCACTGAAAAAAGAAATGCGAGAAACATTCTTCATGCTTACCACACAAAATGCTGGAGGGGCCCTATAGCCCCCATTTCCAAAGATTCTCCCAAGTCAGACATTTACCATGAACCATGAGCCAAGAGAAGAAGTTACATTTAGGCCAAGAAAATTTATTCCAAACATGCTTCCACCAAGAAACCTTAGAGCTCCCAAAGACCTGTTTATCCAAGACCTAATAACTAGAGGCAACTGGAAATTTGCCTTTTGGAACAGGACCCCAAGCTAGCACATCTTTCCCCTAAAGAGAATTGCAAGCACAACTAGATAGGATCTTAGCAAACTCATGGTGGTCCTCCATCTCACCACCAGGAGGCCACACCAGAGGGTCCTTCCACCTAGAAATAGTGATCTGACCCAAGATTTGTTGAGATTTGAAATCAGCAACATGACACCAGCCTGCCTCCTCAAAAACCTGGCACAAGTCCTACAGATGAGGATGAGAAGACATAATGGAGAGCATGCTGACCTCCATTACAAATCCAAAAAAGGCCCTGCTTAACAAGCTTGGCACCCCTTTTGAGGGTACCCCAAATCATAGAACCCTTCCCCTCCATTCTAAAACGAGCAACCTCCATACTCTCAATTGCTCCCAAGTATTTAATGGTAAGAATTTTTGCCCACAACATATGTTGTTGCAAACACTATTGCCAATACAGCTTAGCAGCCAAAGCTTGCCCATTCAAATTAGCCCGTCGTAGACCAAGACCCCCCTCTTGCTTCGGCCTACAAACAACATCCCACTTAACCAAGCTCCACTTTCGATGAAGAAGGTTGCCAAACCAAAGAAACTGACGAGACAATCTCTCAAAGTCCATGATGAAACCCGAAGGAGCAGAGAGAACAAAGCACCTATAAAGAGGGAGAGCCTGAACCACTGACTTTAGAAGAGTCACTCTGCTTGCCGAAGAAAGCCACTTACAAGTCCAATGACTGACCAACCTTCAAAACTTATCAAGAATCTCTTGCCAAAATCTCTTAGGGAGAGAATGAATAGCAAGAGGAATACCAAGATAAACAAAAGGGAGTGAACTAATCTGGAAAAGAAGAATACCCGCTATCCTCTCTTGGATGGCCTTAGGAGTATGGAAGAAGTAGATGAAGGACTTCCCTTCATTAATGTGCTGCCCTGAGGCAGCCAAATAGCTATCCAACACAATTCGCCAATTGATAGCCTCCTCAACCTTCGCCTTGCCCATTAAGGCAGTATCATCAACAAACTGAAGATGAGACTGAGGGGGAATATCATTTCCCTAGTTCCAACCTTGAATCAATCTATCAGCTACCCAAGCACGAATAATCCTCCCAATACCTTCAGCAAGTAGGATGAACAGGTAGGGGGACAAAGGATTGCCTTGTCTGAGACCTCTAGAAGCACCAAACAACTCAGTGGGCTCACCATTGATAAGCACTGAGAATGAGCAAGAAGTGACACAACTCTTGACCCATTCAATCCAATCACCAGCAAAGCCAAAAGCTCCAAGAATCTTAAACAAAAAGCTCCATTTGACTCGATCGTAAGCTTTTGCCATGTCCAACTTGATAAACATAGATTTTTCTTTAGAGGATTCCATAGAATGAATGGTCTCAGCCGCAATAACAACCCCATCCATAATTTGTCTACTAGCAACAAAACCCCCTTGCTCCTTAGAGATTATCCCACCAAGCCACGGTTTCAGCCTTTCAGCGATCAACTTAGTGATAATCTTATAAACCACATTACATAAAGCAATTGGCCTAAAAAGATCCAAAGAATTAACCCCCTCCTTTGGAATGAGAGCTAAAAAGGTAGCATTCATAGTTTTCAGCTTTTGCTTATTCTTGAGGGATTCCTGAACAACCTCTAAAAGATCCAACTTGATCACTTCCCAAAACTCCTAAAAAAGCTCAATAGGGAATCCATCCAGTCTAGGAGCTTTACCTTTCTTCATCTGAAACATAATATTCTCAAGTTTTGCTAAGGAAATAGGAGAAAACAATGACTCATTCATTTCCATGGTCACCAACTGCGGGATACAATCCAGCACTCTAGCTTCATCCTCCTCAGCCAGAGGCGAGTCCTCAGAAAATAAAGAAGAAAAATACCGAACACATTTAGCCAAAATGGAGGCAGAAGAGGATAAGATTTCCCCATTCGATAACAAGAGAGAGGAGAAAACATTACCTTGCCTCCGATCCTTAATTGAGTTGTGAAAAAAGGTAGTATTCCTATCACCAACCTGAAGCCATTCAATACAAGACTTCTGTTTCCAATAAATTTCTTCTCTTAACTCCCATTCCTTAACATCTTTTATTGCAGCTGCCTCTAACAAAATCAACTCCTCTGTGAGGCCTTGGTCATGAATCTGCCTGGAGATTAGGTCCAAATTATCTTGAGCAGTTTGCTTTTCATGAAACAAATTACGAAAGTGTTGCCTGTTCCATCTTTTCAGCTTGTATTTAACATACTGAAGTCGCTTGGAGAAAGAGTACATTGCAGTTCCAAAATCCGATTTCCCAAGATCCCACCAGTTAGGAAGCACATCATGAAGAGACTCATCCTTGAGCCACATAAGTTGAAACTTCAAATTTTTCCTAGCGCTTCGTTGGGATACTTCAACCACAAGCTTAATTGGCCAATGATTAGAACCTCGTCCATCTAGAATTTCAGAGCTAGTCCTCCACTTGTCGCCCATCCAAAAATTGGACACCAAAAATCTATCCAGCTTTTCTGAAATAGCAGCATCCCCAATTCTCCTATTATTCCAGGTAAAGACTCCATTAGCTGGCTGAATATCAACCAACCTCAAAAGGGCCACATTATCCTACAAGAGCCTCGAGAAAAGATCCAGACGCGCAGTGCCTCCCTTCTCTTCTAAAGAAATGACGGCATTAAAGTCCCTAGCCAAGATCCAAGGCAGATAAGGATCCATCGAGCACACATTTAATATGGTCCCATAGTTGAGCTTTACCTTGAAGGTCAATCGGAGCATAGATATTAGAAAAAAGAACTCTCTCCCCTGACTCTAGATGATATGCTACACAAGAAATTGAGCCCCTCCAGGAGATCCACCAAATTGGACTGACTTTCTGAGGATCCCATAAACAGGCCACTCCACCAGAACTACCAACTGCTCCTCCACATTGACATTGACCCCGACTCCAAACCTTTGAAGCCACACACATCATACTATCCACTGTTAACTTAGTTTCTTGCAAGAAAACCATATCAGGAGAATAACTATGAACCAAATTACGAATAGCCTTTTGTTGAGGGATGCTATTCATACCCCTCACATTCTAAGAAAGAACTATCATCGTTGAGGTTGAGAAAAGTGAGCATCAATAGTCTTCGCCGATCCAGCCTCAACCAATGTCTCCCATGCTAACTTCACTTTTTCTTGGTCTTTTTTGTGACCAACCTTAGCGGGTTTCTCAGAAGTCCCCTTCTTAAAAGACTTTTGCTGCACACCCAAGACAGGGGAAGCAGACTTAGTTTTACTTGAATCAGAGCCCCCTCAAGCTTCTACGATAGACTTGCCAACACCAGTAGAGTCACCAGAAACCGCAACCTCCCCGCCAGCCATACTCAAAATTGGAGCAGAAGGAGATAAAATAGAACCCATTTGAAGATCTTGACCACCAGGCTGATCCGAGCCAACAAGCACCAAAGGCTACACCGCAGAGGGCTCTTTATCACCAGAGCTGACTTCCAATTGCATATCAACTGGGAACCCTTCTTCTTGAACTAAATCATCTAAGACCTCAAATATGTTGAGAGTATCCCCCTCCTACCTCTCCTTGAAAGGTCTCTTTAGACCCCTTCCACGATTGTGAGACTTAACTGGAACAAACCTGTCCTTGTCCTCTGTCCCTCCCTACATAGGAGTCTTACCCTTTTCCATACCTGGATTAAATTGGAGATTCGCATTACTGGCACCCCCTGCACCAGAAGCTTTAGGACATCTCCGCAGCAGATGGCCGTACTCATGACATAAACGACATCGAAAAGGCAGCGTTTCATAATCCAACGGTTGAGTCCATGAACTAGAGCCAACAGTCAAATCAATAGAATCAGGCAAAGGCTGACTCAGGTCAATCTCAACACAAGCCCTCGCATAAAAAAAAATCCCCTTATCTAAAGTTTGTTGAGAAGGGCCAATAGGTCTGCCCAACAGCAAAGCAATTGATTGCAATATATCATTTCTCCAGCATTCGAGGGGAAGATGGACCCAAACTGGGACCCTAGAAGGAAATTCTTCCGCCTAGTTAAAGCCTGCATGCAAGGCTTTATGAAAAGACCTACTTGGTTATAGAAATAAGGCCCCCCTTCAAAAGCCCTATTTCAATAAGAAATGCATGAGAAGTCCACTAAAAAGAAATTATTAGCAACCAGCAAAATTTCAAAGTCACCCTCCGGAGACCAGGTTTTGCGGATCCAGGTGTCAAGAAAAGAGAGGGAAACCCTCATCCCCATAAATTTACAAATCAGAACATGCTTACTATAGTACTCCAAATCATCAACCACGGCCTCCGATTGGATCACCAACACAGGACGGACTTGAGACCTTTCCAACCATCCATTTATTTTTTGCATCGTAAAAGCTCCAGATCTTGTCAAACCCACTA